>WMED01029121.1:0-10323 GCA_019650415.1 Pipa parva
AATCAAGGGGACCTGCGCAGGTCAATCAACAGCTGTGCGGAGCTATTGCCATGTGTGAGAAGCAATTAATAGTTAAGTTGGGCATTGGGTGGCTGTGTGGAGCAAACGCTGGCTCTGCAGGGCAATCTAGGAACATTGAGAGGAATAAGCGGCTGTGCGGGGCAATCTGGGAACGTGTGGAGGAAAGGACAGCAAATAAGAGGTGAGGAGGCAAATCAGAGGAAAATAAAAGGTGAGGGGGCAAATCAGGGGCAGGGGCAAATCAGGGGCAGGGGAGGCACATCAGAGTCACAATTCCATATTCGATATGGTGGGTGGTAGCGCTGGAAAAAATAAACAAAAAAGGCAAAGAGGGATGCCCCTAGTGTGATACAGTTATTGTACCAGACTGTGTGCTTATAAGGTGCCTTGTATCAATAAACTTTAAGGGAAAGTTATTGGTGTTGCCGTGGGTTTGGCTGTTGTGTGGAGCTTGAGAGACAGTGCAATTTGTGCTTCTATCTCTAGTCCGTGCAGTTACTCCTTACGTCACAGGTGCTGGAGTCATGCGGGGGGGTGTGTGAGCACCCCCTTAGTGGATTGCAGTTACCAGAAAAAAGGAGTATATGCGCATGTAATTAATATCCTGGACGTCTCTCCCTTCCAGTCATCTGGACCTCATGCGTGTGTAGAAGACAGAAATCCCAACAGTGCAGTATTGTAAATGTTAAAAAAGATGTTAGGGGATTCCAGCGCTATACCGGCGAAAAAACACCTAGTGTAGCTCTGAAAGCCTTTGACTATGTACCCCGTAACTCTCACGGGGTAGGTAGTTCTGGCCACCCAAAGCTACCCTGTGAGAGCTACGGGGTAAATAGTCAAAGGGTTAAACTTTTATTCTGTTTTGTGGCCTATCTGTGTTTCCTACATATTTGGATTAAGATTCTTATGTATTCCATGTACAACTCATTGTAATTTTTCAACATTCAGTCAGACATACATTCACTAGGGCAAAACAGTCAAATGTTTTAGATATACTGGGAATGAAAAATGACATAATATTATAATTGCAAAGCAGAGGGCAGGAATTAGAGAAAACAACAAAATCAATCAAAGCATTTGAAAAGAAATCAATTTTATATATTTACTGTTGCCAACTATTGTTAACAATTCCATCACGGTTGCCAACACTTTGGAAATATTTTTTTAAATATTTTTTTGAAAAATATGATTATGCAGTACCATCATTTCTGAAAAATATAAAGTTGGAGCTCAACAAGAGCAAAAAGGGATTCAGGATTTAAAATGATGGGATTTTCATCACAACAAAGTACCAGAAAAAAGCAGAAAACCTATTTTTGTAGCTGACCGATTCATGACAGGGCCAGATTTGAATAGGTTTGGTTTTGTTTACTACTGACACAAATGTAGCCTTGTCCATACATTTACAGTTGGCAATCCTGGTTCTACTGTGTTATGTAAGATATGCTTTGTGCGGTTCTTAGAAACCTAAAGAATTATAGCATTCATTATCATGCAACAATTTTAATATTGCATCTCTGTATTTACCATCTAACATAGGCTAGCTGTAAACTTCTCTCTGGTCTGTAGGGGTTTCACTCACAGGTTTCAGCTGTCTTTTGGTATAAACGTACTGCAAACAGTGTCTCACTGAAAGGTTCAGCTTTATTTATACAAAATTGAACTTAAATACAGCCTTACTTGGCAAAAAAAAACATAAACAGTTCAGGTTCTTTACACCAACTTATAACTTCCCTCCTTTCCACAAATCCCTCTCCTTTAGGGTCTCAAGGGCCTTTTCAGTCCAGCCACACCACAGTGCTTCCTAAGTTTGTTTCCAAACGAACCTCACCCACAGGGTTTTTCCACCTGCCTTTTAACATTGTTCTACAGCTGGAGCCAATCTTAAGAACTGGGCGGTACTCCAGCCATATGAACAGAGTGTGGGGGAAACATATCTTCCCTCCCACAGCACACCTTTATATCCACTACAGGTCCTATAGCATTTTCTGCCTGTAATATGAGTATCTCAGGGACACTTAAACATTCAGCAGGACAGCTAATCTCTGCGTCTTCCAGTTAATACTAGCATGATATTATGTTGACCATGAAGCTGTAGTCTTAGTACATAACCCAATTTTTAATAATAGGAAGTCCTTTCTTACATCACATTTATTAGGCAGAACAATTATCCTTCATTTTCATCCTTAAGACTTTTCTTCCTTATTTTAAAAAAGAACACTTTCATTATGGTTTCTCTTGATCTCCTCGTTGAAACCTTTTCTTCATCCATTTTATTAAAATGCCTTTGTTCAGCTTCTTTTTTCATGAGGAACATGAGTGATGAATTAGTTTGACTGTTGTTTTCAATCACTTGCTCACGTTCAAATGCAATGGTTCACCTTCAGGGATTGATCTCTACCATAATGCTTTAAATTATATTAATTGCATGGCTATCCTGAACATTCAAGACATGCAAAATATGCCTTAGGCCATATACTTTTATGATTCTGTTTTTAAATACTGTTTAAGGATCAAGCAATGGTAGATAAAATACTGACTGGTTAATCACCTGAATTGATTATTGATTAATTGTAGTTGAA
The DNA here is from genome assembly GCA_019650415.1 of Pipa parva. Taxonomy (NCBI): domain Eukaryota; kingdom Metazoa; phylum Chordata; class Amphibia; order Anura; family Pipidae; genus Pipa; species Pipa parva. Next base: position 2,604 of record WMED01029121.1, read on the forward strand.
TACTGTTTTTTTTTTCTTGAACAGAAATTCAATTTAAGTTTAATATATGTATATAAATTTAAGTTAATATATGTATATAAACAGTGACTACAAACTGAGGCAGGTTTTAGTTGTGCAATTCTTGCTACTATGTTTAAAAGCAAGCAGGTCTTGTTAATTATCGACATGGACAAGGGGTACTGTTTTGGCAGTGTTCTTGTTTTTTGCCTGTTTTCCAATAGGTAATAAAACCTAATATAATTAAAGACTTCTTGAAGTTCTCCTCTCTCAACCCCAAAGTCAGCATATACTGGTGTGGTATTGTTTTAATGTTTATACAAACTAACTCCATCCTCAAAAAAATTCTAATACAAATCATACAAGTGAAATGACAGATAATATAGAATATAATATGGTAAATGAAATCACTGATGATGCTGCATTTCAAACAGCATTACTACACTTATAATTGATCTCACATTCCCTTGACATCTACAATTATATCATGAAGTGTCTAGTTTTCCAATGTACTGTGAGAATTAGGGATGAACCAACAAAATATGTGGATTAGTTAAATTCTGTTTACCCAATCTACTTTCCTTATTAGAAGTTCTAGGGGGAGGTATAAACTATAACAAACTCCTTTTTGTTTTAGACAATTCAAGCAAACATTTTGGAACCTCAACCACAGGGGAATCTTGCATGAATTGATTTATGGAGAACTTTAAATATGAATAACATTTTACTAATAGTTATTGTCTGACATAATATCACTTTATTTTACATCAGTTACAGTTATGAATGTAAATATTAGTAGAATGTACCTGGAGATACTAATATTTCATAATAATATAACGATTTCTTTCGATCATTTATAAATCAAAGCAAAGTGTTGTCATCATTATATAGATCTGTTTAAAGATACAATACAATATCTCCAATAGCTATATTTTTCAAAATTAATGGTAACAATAGGCCTATATTATCATAAAAAAGGACCCTGTCATAAAATAGCCACATAACTCACAAATTTTTTTTACATTTATTTATTTTAATGGCAGAAACATTTCTAACATAGGTTGGCTCTTGGTCACCATCATTTCTAAGCCTTTTGAATAAATTATCACAAGAATAGTAACAGGAATTCTGTCATAAGCCTCCTAATTCAGGGGGTAATTCACCAAAGAGTGAACTTACCCTCTGATCATTCGCTTCAGGACGCATAGCCTGTTAGGCGCTCGCTGATGACCACATGCATCTGCATGGCTTTAAAGGGATTCCAGTCTCGGCAAAGCTCGCGAGACTGGAAACCTTTTTAAAGCATTCGCTGATGTCCGCGTGCAGGACATCAGCGAGCGCATAACAGGCTATGCGTTCTGAAGCGAATGATCGGAGGGTAAGTTCACTCTTTGGTGAATTACCCCCTCTTTCTTTTCATTTGGGGAAGTCATATCTGAATATTTTTGCTACTTTGCCGATTCACACTTTAAAACATAAATACCCAAATCACTGTTGCATTTACAGTTGAGATATGAAAATTGGCCATAAATAAATGACCAACATAAATTGGGAAATTGTGCAGAAATTCAGCACATTGCAGAAAATAATGATCTTTTCTGAATAATATGCAAAGACCAACTGAAATTTTTCTTAGAATGTTGCTATGTACAGTACTACCTGCTAAAAATTAGGTAAATATCCCCTTTAAGTAATGGTCATGGTCAGGTAACCAACGTGCTCAGTAGCTTACAGCCCAAAATTTCTCATTTGCTGATATATCAAAATGACTTATATACAGTATTTATATGTGTGTGTGTGTGTGTGTAGAGAGAGAGAAAATTTGGCTCTTAACATCCTCTCAATGTCAATATTAATGTATTAAAGAAAATAACTTCTAGAAATATTGATAAAGATTACCTCGCTTATGGTACAAATACTCATCTTTATGTTGAAATAAAACTCATTTCTCTTTGTCATTATTTCTTCCAGCCCTCTGTAAACTCTCTTGCAGCAAGTCACATTGCAATTATCTAAGCAGCCAAATTCTTGTGATTTATTATCTTTACTCTATCTAGGATAAAATGTAAATCTTGTAATAGCTGACTTTTTCAGGTTAAGAACAAGCTGAAGGAGCTATAGGCTCAATGTTAACTTCTTCTAGAGTATATAGGATGATGCCCTATTTTTAGCAATTTTGTTATCACAGAAAAAACAGGAATACATAAGCAAAGTAACATTGTATTTTATTCTCAAACCAAAAAATAGCAGGGGTCCTACCAACTGCTTACAAATAGCATCTTTCCACCTTTGCACAATGTAGAATAAAATTGAAAATAAAATACCTAGCGTTTTAGATGTAAATGCAGCATAGCCAGTGTTTTATTTGTGCCATGACATTTTTCGGGCCTGGCTGCCCTTTATAAAATGTGCAAACATACAAAAAAATACATATACTGAAACCTTCCAACAGCCCCACCCAAAACTGATAGCCAATCAGTGTGCAAATGTGGGTAAGGACTGCCTCCTGGATCAGGGCTTCCTTAACCCATTAAAGTCCATAGTCTGGATCTGTCCAAAATGGGCCTACACAAGGGTTCAGCCATCATATGTGTAACCCATAACAATTAATAAATACAAAATATAACATGCAATACTAGAGTAAACAATACTATATCACATAGATACCAAGAATTGTTTTAGCATGAGCTGCACGTTTATCTTTAATTCTAGCATTTTGTACAATTCTAAGCAGCAGTTATCTAAGAGGAAAAAAAAAGAATGTTAGAAGCTAAAACTAGACAATTATTGTTTATAAAAACACCATCCAGTAATCATTTAAACCATTTGGTTCAAAACTGTTTAGTTTCTTTATCCAAATGGCTTCTTTTTGCGCCAATATACATTTTCAATCACCTCCCCTAGCAGGTAAACATAGCACCTCCGAGACCTACCAATTTAACTGGCTAACCTGATGTTTCAATTGACAAAAAATGCCTGGAGACTATGGTGTTAGTGGTTGTTTTGATTTTAAAATTCCTGATATTACCTTTGTGTTCCTCTATACATTCCTTAATAGGTCTGGAGGTCTGACCTACATATCAACTGCAACAAGGTCATTTAAATAATTAGATTACACTTTGTGTGTAACATGTTGCATAACAGTGCAATCTTATGCTTGTTGCCATGCGTAGGATGGTGTACAGAACTGTAACAAAGAATTAAGAAAAAAAGAACTCCTATGAAGCAAGCATGCACACTGCAATTAGGAATATGAATAAGAGCAATCATTATTGAAAAGTGCAGACACAAACAAAAAAAAAAGCAAAAACACTACAAAATGGAGACAGATATACTCTCCCTAACACTGTCCGCCAACCACCACTAATACAAGGATGTCATGTCAGAAATACATTATAGTGATATGAAAGCACAATAGCTGAAAAATAAACCAAAAGAGTTGCCTCGCCAAGACTGGAATCCCTTTAAAGCGCTCGCTGATGTCTACGTGCAGGACATCAGCGAGTGCATAACACCATTTGTGAAGTGAGCCGAAGGATTCGGAGGTCACTTTGCTCAATGGTGAATTTCCCTATGTCTAGAAAACCATCAAAAGCAATATGCAAGGTTCAGTGACCACGATAACTGCCAGCAATACAGACCAATAGGTAGACAGTTAGGGTCCTGGTGACAGGTGGTACCAAGGCTGGATGGACGCATTTCGCCCCCCACACAGAGAGGCTTCTTCCTGCATAGTGGCTAGATGGAGAATATGCAATAAATGGTGAGGCCGTTATATAGTAGCAGTACCTTGTGCAAGACGTCTCATTGACATCATCCGGTTAAGAAACTATATGATGCCTAGTCTATTGTGGACACTGAGGTTAGAAAATTTAAAGGGGAAGTACCTAAGACAATAAATGAAAAGTGAATAACACAGAATGGAGAATCAATAGCATAAAAAAATTAGCTTTTAGCATTTATTGACAATAAAAGCATACTCTGTGCATTATATGTTAGTTTTTTTCTATTTCATAGTCATAAAACAAGACATAACTAAAAATGCAAATAAATGTTAAACTCTAAAATATAAATAGTATAATAGAAATATGAAAAGTCAGATATTTTATAGATATAGATTTTTATATAAACATTTATATATGAATGTATTTTTTAACATGTCCCTCAAATACTGGTACATTTTGATTTATTACCCTGAACAATAGCTAAATCTCAATGACATGTCATCACATCCTAAATTTGTATTCATTGCTTCTGAACATGCCAGCTTTAATGTTTGATTAATTTTGACCATGTTTATGGCTCTCACACTGCTGTCAATTGTAGATACAGTTATGGACTGTACTGTGCTACTGATCAATGCTATCTTTCTGTAGGAAAATATCAATGATCAATCAACCCTTTTGGCAGTAGCCAAAGGTAACTCCATTGTGTTTTTATCATCTATCATTTTACTAGTATAAAAATTACAATTGAAATATGTTTTATTTATCAAATACTGTGCAAAAATATGCCATTGGATTTAAGTAGAGACACTCTAGAGTTTTTGGATCTATTGAGATTAAAGAAGTTTCCAGATCAAGGACATAAAGCCTTATTTACATCTTGTCACATGATTATTTTTACATTCATACATAGTCTGTGCAACCTTTTTAAATCAATAGTAAAGATGTTACAACCCAAGACTTAAAACAAAAAAAAACTGTAGAAATAAGAAATTAGTGGTTCACAAAGGTAAGAATAGAGAAGAATTGTAAATTCATAATAATAACAACAATCACTTGTTTACAGAGAGGGTAATTCTTTGGTAGTATAATTGGTTTAAATTTTCTGACTATATTTACTGGAATCCATTGAATTTCTTCTTTCTTATAGATGGTGCTGACGGGACAGCGAGAGCGGGCAGTGTAAAAGTTATAGTACTGTTATAACAAAAATCCACAATAATAAAGGTAGAAACCTCACTCCCAAAAGGTAATATATGTACTTGCATCAAATATTTCAAGTTACCATCTGGGTATTTTATAAGATCCTTATTGCCAATACCTGTCTTCAGTGGTATAACTGAGAAAGTAGAGGAAAGTGGTAATCCACAGAAGCTTCATAGTAATATGCTGCCATGACAGTCAGACAGGAGAACAGGTTCTCACTGCAGCTTAAACTTGTCAGTAGTTCAGTCAATAGAGCTGCAGCTAGTGTGGATTATTCTGTCAATGCCATGAGGTCTTTCCTCCCTCTCCTGCTCTTCTCTAGTCTGGGGGGAGTCAGCAACACACATGAGATGGCTCCAAGGTCTGCATTATTTTAGAAACAATGGTAAGATTCATTTCTTTGCTTAAGGAGTGTGGTATATACTCTTGTTTTCAATTTAAAAGTAGAAGCAAGTAGAAAATCAAACACTGTGCTGCAACCATTGATTCAGTGAATCAATATGCTGCACCATACATTTTGGATATGAACCCTTTATTACCTGCAGGTTCCCAAGATTAATAATCATAAAGCTCTAACCTTCTATTGGACACATGGTAAACTATATATATAATCAATAGCAAGTGAATATGTTATCCCAATGGCTCTTTTTCCTGAAATCCTTCTCTCCCAGACATTACATTTTAATTTGGTTCCTTATTTTTGATGTTTTTCATTTGTCTTAGATATTTTAATATTGTAATATCCCTTCATTTATATTTTTGGATGCAATTAAATGATTCAGAGTATAGGTAATCTCCTGCCTTTGTTCTAGTTTTAACTTTATCATTTGTTTGGTATTGCTGTTTTGTACTAGTGATTTTAGATATTTAAGTGTTTAGACTTCTTCATACGTATGATAATAAATTTCCAGATCTTTTAATGCCGCCTGTCCTTATAAAGGAGTTAAGTCTTTTCCTTTATTAAATATACACCTCCACCCCTTTGACATTCTCTGCTGGAAAAGAAAACAGAATGCATCTTCACATGAACAGACAGACCTACACAGTGGTTCAACTTAGTTACAAATATGAAAGAGGCCTAATTATTCCTTTGTAAGCTATGTCAGTTTGACACTTGCAACAATATAGTGTATTTTTGTGTCATTTCTTTGTATACCTGGAAAAACAGTACCATTTTGACTATTTTTCTAAGAGTTGCAATAGCAGTTCCTATTCTATTTTTTTTTTAATAATTTCAGAAAAACTCTATAATACTTGTATTGGGATATACTGTATTTATTCATCTATATAGTGCTGATATATTATGCAGTGCTTTACAGAGATTCATCATTCATTTCAGTCCCTGCCCCATGGAGCTTACAATCTAGTTTTCCTATTCATTTACACACCGATGTATGTTTTTGGATCATGGGAAGAAACTGGAGTGCCCGGAGGAAAGCCACGCAGGTGCAGGGAGAACATACAAACTCCATGATGATTTTCAAGGAGGAATTGAACCCAGATCCCAGTGCTGCAATGCATTATGCATTAGTGCTAACCACTGATCCACCCACCACACTGCCTGAATTTCAATTATTATTAGTTTTATAGTTATGTAGTAAAGATTAAACATATTTTAAAAATTAAGTAATTAACCTTTACAAGTTTACTCTTGTTGGACCATGCTATTAAATATTCTTATTGATTTCATTAAAGTAACTATCCATATTTTCTGAAGGTCTGCATTTTTTTTCCAGAACCAGCTACTGTGGAATATTATTTGACAATTTCATAGCCCTAACAGTAAATAACCCTTTTTTGTAGCTAGAAATGAAAGCTTTTTTTCTTCATATTTCAGAGGGTTGATGTATGTTTAATGCGCGATCCTGAAACTGAATAGCTGATTGCAATATTTATTACAAAACCATGTAAAATACCCTCTCCAGAAGGTAAGGAAACTATCTGCAAAGTTTGCAATGTTGCAAGCCCAGTGAATGACATGACATAAATGACAATGGGTTGTAGAGTAACACAAACAATATAATCGGCATAGAACCACCACTTCTACACAGATCTTTCAGTCTCTCTTCATAACTGAGGTTATCCATACACCTTGTCTTTCTTTGAAACATTTCTATTTTCTGAGCAACCTTTTGTGTAAAGATGCTGAGAATTATACTGCATATTTAAGGCAAGTTCTTACCAACTAATTAATTGTACAGTGGCAAAATGATATCCCTTCTCCTGAACTAATTCATCTTGTGTTCAAATAACGCCCTTATCATACACAAAATTAATGTTTTTAGCCCTACAAGCTTATATTCTCTTTTTGTAATAGAAAATGTTATGATTACTGCTGCCTCGATTTTTCCTTAGATGGGTGCTTGCAATAATCATTCCAGTGTTAGAGATTCAGATATTCAATGTGCTTCTTTTTTAAAGGAACTTTAACAAACTGTGGCATTATATTTTCCTGCAATGTGTTTATAAATCTCCCCTTTGCTTAACTGGCATACAGTCAAATTCCGGATCATTCAGCTCCATATTACCATTTATATAGACTATAGTCTATTTTAATTTGCATAAAAAGCTGAATCATAAACTACTCTGTTGTTTGAAGGGGCCTAAAACAAGTAACAATAATTAGCACATATGTATTTAAACTAGTATTTAGCACTACCCATAACATTTCAACATTACATAAACCAGTTATCTTCAAACTTATCTTTCAAACTTAATTTTACCTAATGGCAATCAGAGTAATTCCCTGGATCAAGATCCCACCTCCAATTATCCAGTACCCATAACTTGTA
>WMED01029122.1:0-10323 GCA_019650415.1 Pipa parva
GGGGATTAGAATCAGATCATCACCACCTCTGCATAGAAGTACTAGCAGAGTGCAGGTGTCCTTCCACTGCTGCCCCGTTCATGCTGCTTTCCTTTCTCCCTTTCCCCTGAGCTACCAACTTCCCCACAACACCCCCCATTCCCCATACTGTGCTGTACCCACAACCCCCTTCCCCCCTCCTTCCTCCTCCCTACCATCTCAAGGAGGGGGGTGCTGTCTTGGTGCTCTCCCCCCTCCTGTTCCCTGTCCCTACATACTTCTTCAGTGGTCCAGCTCTGTCTGCTGTAGAGCTGAGCGCTACAGTGTTCCTCCTCCCATTAATGATACAACTTCCTGTGACTGGCAGGAAGTTGAATAATTACTGGGTAGAGGAACGCTGTAGCGCCCTAGGTGGCTGCCTACCGCCTGGCCCTGGGGCCCACTGGTCTGAAAAGGCAATCACATTAGATTAATTCTATTAAGTTTTTCTTGTTTGCAAAGATGACGTGCCTTCGGCTAGTTTTTGTGTTTAAATAACTAATAAATATTAGAGAACATCTTCCATTTTACAGTTTATTATCAGCAATGAATCAGTGCACCTGCAGCTCATGCATCAGTAGAAAAGCCAATCAGATGTGAATAAATGGATCTGCATTGTATAATAGGAAAATATGACATTATTATTATGTATATAAGCCTTAAAGTGTACCTGTCACCTCAAAACTAATACTAATTTAGGTTCTACTAATGAAATAAACGTTTTTGTTTAAATACATAAATATATGTATTTAAACAAAAAAAAAAGAAACCTTATATACAACATTTCTCAATTGCCTGACTTCTTTCCTGAGTTTCATGGGCAGGGCTAAATGACATAGCTGCTCCAATCAGATCCCTTAAATCACGGCCTAGCAGCGTTATTTCTACATGACCCGAAGAATATTAATCTAATGAACCCACCACTATGCAGTTTATTGAGTAAAGTGAGAATTTGACTGTCGAATTGAATTCTTATCACTTCGGGCGGCTGTGATCTGATTCTCTACTCCTTATTCCCATTGCAAATCCGCAACCGTGACAATATTCCCATTGTAAAGTCCCAATCGCATCAGTAGCAGTTTTGTGTAGTTTGCGACCATAATTAGCTGGTGAATTCCCCACATCTCAGAATTTGCTGAATACCCCGAATAAGGGGAAGTGGCAAATTCACACCTTTATAAGACAATTCTGACTTAATTAGTCTATAATCCCCTATATTCCTTTCTGTGATGTCACAGCAATTACCAAATGCCCCCAAAGCTGCATCTGTGTGCAATAAGGTAATAATAATAGCAATTTAGCAAATAAGCAGAGGTAAATCTGCGATATGACTATGGCTGAATCAATGCCTACTGATGCTTCACCTGGTGAATTCACTCTTTAATGGATTGGTTCCTCAGAGTTTTCATTGTTCAGTGCTAAGGAGTGACAGCTGCTCTTTGCAGTGCATAAGCTTCAGATCTTTATAGGACCAAAAACATTAGAAAAATAACGTTTCTGTTTGTGTTTCTATGGCAGTTATTCCAATGCGCTACGAGAAAATATATCGTATTTAAGTTGAATTGATTTCTTTTGGTCTGTGTTATCACTCTCTTTTCTTACCTCAGATTTTCACAGAAGCAGTGTTTTTGTTAAACACCAGTATTACATCTTTTTGTATATTTTTTCAACTCATTGTTATTAATTAGTATCCAGATTGTGGGGCTTATTCATGAAAGTAAGAATTTGGCCATCAAAGTGTATTTGCTTTTCTTTGTGTCACAAATTTTCTACCTCTTATTCACTTAGGGGCTGATCTATATTACTGAATGGTGTCAGATGCCATTTCTTGCATAGTGCAGGACAATAGCAGCCCTGCCTTCAACTACTTAATTCGCCACTTTAATCTTGCACAGTAAAATCAGCTAATTCGATACAGAACGCCTTTGCCAAATTCGTTACTTCAACAGACAATTGACGAATAAATAGGCGAATTACCTTCACACCTGCACACAAAGTAATGTGAAGCGCTCCGTAAGTCTGGGACCATCATAAGCCTCTGAATTGGTCGCGTATTCGCCACGTCACAAAGTTTGCTGAATACCCAAATAAGAAGTGGTGAAAACAATGAAATCACAGTAAAAGGAGTTGACATTCAAAACTTAACTAGGCAAAACCAAATCTAAAATAATAAAAAACAGCTACCTTTCATTTTATAAATGGACAGTAATGGGAAAAAACAGTGAGAAAATCAATGAAAGGCAAAATGTATCCCTTGATTTATTTCCCCCAAATAGTCGCAATACAACAATTAATCGGTAGCTGATGTGATCATCCGCTGATAAGAATCCTTTTGGCAGTTGAATAGGGCCTTTCTCTCTGGCCTGTACTGTATATACATTTACTAGTTTACATGGGACCAGAGTACATTGCTGATGTAAATATTCACATTACAGTTTGAGAGAGCTGAAGTGGCTCACTTTGGTTTAACATTGCTGCCATTCTTGAGAAATCTGGTCAGTTTTCTTTTTCCCCTCTGGTGATTGATGTTACGGAAGCTGCTTGGGCCATACAATAGTTCCTTTCCATAAAGTAGCCTATTGATGGCTGACGGATATTTTGCAGCTAAACACTAGTTGTTTTATTTCTGTGCTGATGCGTCCTGGCACTTGGCTCCCATGGCTCAGTCAGTGAGGTAAATAGCAATGATTAGCACAGTGGTTCTCAATCTTTTTATTGCTGTAACCCTTTAATATAATTCCCCGTGATTTGGCGACCCCCATTTATTAATTATTATTGGACAACCCCATTTAATCCTTATATTTCCAATGGTCTTAGGCGACCCCGGCAATTTATTATTCGACCCCAAATGGGGTCGCGACCCACAGGTTGAGAACCATTAGCGGGAGATGTTTTTATCAGCAGTACCTGTTAGTATGATGACGCATGCAGGGATCATGTAAGGTTTAAAGGACCAGTAATGCTACAACATTAAAATAACTTTTTAGATTAATATGGATTTTATTCCTATACAATTCGAAGCTTTTTTTTTCTTTTTTTCACTATTCAAATGTTGAGCATGACATTTGTGATTTCACTTTGCAATAAATAATAAATGACACAGATAAAGCACTTCTGTTATCTGCATAATTTATTTTGTGTTTATTTACACAAAGAGATATCAATCCAGCACTGGCTGTCTGCTCTCTCTGCTGGTTTCTGCCCAAGCTGGCCTTTTGCAGCACTTTGTGAATGTGAAACAATAGGAGGAGGTAGAGATTTAAAGAATAAAGACTAACATTTGTCAGTCAGGGGCTTGTATCTGTGAGAAGCAAAGAATCCCAGGTCTTGTGACACATAGCAACCAATTAGCACATAATGGGTGAAATTTAATCAATTAGTTTATCGCGTGAGATTTCATATTGTTCTCACGAGATTATCGAGATTTTTCGATAGAAAGGTAGCCATTAGTAGTATGGCTAGCTTTTATTCTAAAAATATTGAAAAATCGAGATCGAAAAAAACTCGCGCGATAATCTCGCAAGAAGAATGTGAGATCTCACGCGATAAACTTGGAAAGACCGAGGAGGGAATTCACCATAGTGCGAAGTTACCTCCGGATCCTTTGCATCACTTCGCAGAGGCTGTTATGCGCTCGCTGATGTCCTGCATGTGGACATCAGCGAATACTTTAAAGGGATTCCAGTCTTGGCGAGGCCACTCGAGTGCTCTCGCCGAGACTGGAATCCCTTTAAAGCGTTCGCTGATGTCCGCGTGCAGGACATCAGCGAGCGCATAACAGTATGTGCGAAGTGAGCCGAAGGATCCAGAGCTTACTTCACATTATGGTGAATTCCCCCCCGAGAGGTGACACCAGCGGCTCCAGATTGGCTAGCAATCTGAACAAGCGTTGACGTCAGCGGCTCCTGATTGGCTAGCAACCCGGAAGCCGGTGATGTCAGCAGCTCCGGATTGGCTATCAACTGGAAGTGCTGAGAGAGCTGTCTTTCTACAGCGCTTGCCCGCAGACTGTAATGAATTGTGCAAGCACCACTCATTACAGTGAAAGTGCCAGATATGGTTGCCGACCCCTGCTTTATGTGATCAGTTGCTCATATAAAGCATATAGTGAGGTTGCATTGTAAATAAAAGGTATTTTTCACCCCCTTATCTTACCACCTGTTGGGAAAAATAACCATGAATGGCACTGAGAAACATCTATGCATATTATTAAAAGCAAAAGCATCGATATCGCGATATCGAAGGGATTTTTACTGATATCGGAATTTTACCGATATCGCAATATCGAATTTTGGCCGAACCATTGATTTCAATGGCAGAACGGCTGAAATTCCAATATCACGATATCAGTAATTTACCGATTTTAATACATTTCGCCCTGGGACTCTATAAATAAATATTTTCAACATTAAAATGGTGATTTCTCCATCAAAATGCAGTTTTGTTGTCAATGACCTTGGAGGATAAGAAGTGAAATGCATTACTAAACAATTTCTCTTTTCTGTAAAGTATTTTGTTCTTTGGTTTACCTTTGCCTTGTGCCCTGATGGGTTCTTAAAATCAATCAACAGCTCATGAACTGACGCTTGCTTTATAGACCTTTCTTTGCCTCTATAAAAATCCTGCTCTTATTTAAAGTCAATTGACAAAACACATAAGCCCTTGAGTCTTGCAATTACCTTGCATCACAATAGTAAATCTGCATTAGATGTCCACTACCACCATTTTTGGTGACCTTACATTTTTGGTGACCTTATTTAGCCATTATTACAGCATTACCTCCCCCCCCCCCACACACACACACACTTACTGTGTAAAAGTTCACCATATGTTACTAGAGGAAAAGTGGTATGAGTTCAAGGAAAATAAGTACAATTCCCTTTAAGCTTCCCCTCCCCCTTTGAAGGCCACACTTTATAGCCTTGAAGTTGCAAAGCATTTGGTTTGAGTTCCTAGTGAGGCTTCTGTTTAATTTCCTTGAAGTTCACTTCCCTCCAGCTCTTTGCCAGATTTTATTTCAGACAGTTGTTTTGTCTATAGGAAAGTTATCCTCTTAACTGTTAAGAGTTATTGCTTGAACTCCAGCAACAGTCATCTCTTTATTATGTAAGTCCCTAAATCAGAGAATAAACAGTGTTTCACTCCAGTCTGTTATCAAGAAGAATGTATGGAACTCTGAACATAGCCCATTCTAAATGCTTTAGTAAAAGTTGTTGCAATTATTATTGGAATTAAACCCAAATCTCTGCTTTGAAAATAATTGTTTGGTTTGGGACCCGGACCTTGGTGCATTTTATTTTCAGCGGGAACAGAGGTAAACTGTTGTTGTGAAGGGGTTATATATTGTGTATTTCCAAAGAACATTCATAATTTATTTTCAGAAAGCTGTAAAAATGAATTTATGTTTTGTCCCATTCATGCAGAAAAATATCTATTGCCATATGTTTCCCATCAGTGTGACTTAGAAGCCTTTTAACTACCCAGCATTATTTAACTGCTGGTCTGAAGTCATAGTAAAGGAGGCTGCATTATGTTTGACTGGTTTGCTAAAGAACTCTTCATTCTACAGCTCGTTCAGCAGCTTACTAACCTAAAATAAGTCTGTATCACTAATGTGGAGTGGCAGGTTAGGGCTAGAAGTGAATTTTGCTTCACATAATCCAAAAGCTTTCCATTTGCATAAATGAAAGCATGTTGAAATATTTAGCTTTTGTTTTATAAATGTATTATACATTTGTATTTCTACATAGACGAGATGTAGGTTCATGCTTGGTTCCCTTTGAAAGACCTGTTGCGATCATGTAAAATAAAAGCAATGTTTCCTTGGCTTTTGTCTAGCCAGAAGCAACAGCTGCCAGTTAGTTAGCAAGATTCTTGGAGAGATGGGTTTTTTGTGTGTGTGTAAAGATTACATCCAAGACCTCACAGCTTTTTCATAGAGAATAATGGTCTGTGATTTTTGGCCTGTGCCTTCCTGGTTCATAGTTCCCAGCATCCTAATCTTCACTACATGCCTGATTGGTTGCTCAGGGACAACATCAGAAATAATGTTCCCCAACACACCCTGACAAATGGGGCCCCCAACATGACAAGGCATCTTGTTTACACATCCCAATTACACTGCAAACTTCCCATTTACATTGCCCAGTAGACCATTAGTTACATTGGACAGTATACAGAAGTCCACATGTGACTAAAGGTCCCCTTGTTTGCTTAGTTGGTGTGGTTGGCCACAGCAATGCCCCTTGTTGGTGATTATCCTGCATAAGATATCAGAGGACACTAGCATCAGTTCCCTTTTATTATAATAAGAAGTGATCCACAATAATTCATCATGCTGTTTCCACTAGAACAGCTTTGGAAATAACATGTAACTAAACCACATTCTTACACAGCCCTACAAGTTAGGATATAGTTTTGTATTACCTTCTTAACCAACCTAGCCCCTTTATTAACGCAAATATAAACTTATGTATATATGAATAGTGCTGATTATTTCTACAAACAATTTCCAGGTATAATATATATAATAAATACATAATAAAGCACAGTAGCTGCCATTTTGTGAGTTGCGCTCTCATTAATCACATGGCTGTTGGAAAATTAGCCTCACTGAGGGGAAGACTGCCTTTTTCTGTCTGTGCAGTGAGAAGGAGTACTTGTTGCACTGCTTCAATTAGTGTTATGGGATTACCTGTATGATGCATTTGGCATTTCGGAATTCATGCACATTGGACAATTAAATTTACTCCTACGTTTCCTGATTTTATTACGTATACATTCATTATGGTACCTTCTTTCATTGCATTCGGTTTTCACTGTCGTAGATGTTTCTTTGAGATGAAACAGATGGAGTATACTTTAAAATTAATCTGTAATCTTAGGATAACATTTATGTTTTTAAACGAAAGTGATCCTTATCAGTTTAGCTGTAGCTTATTTATGTATAACGCTGGTTTGTTCTTTTTTAAATTCAGAAGCAATCAAGATAGATTTCCCATCATCGTCTTTCAGTTAAATGCCATTGTTGAGACTGATTGGTGTTAAGATATGCTGAACAGCTTCAGAGGCCTTTGATTCTTTTTTTAAAGCACCTGCCTACATTTAGAACAGAGAACATTGGCAAAAGTGTATATAGAGTTTCTCCTTGGGAGCAGGCAGTGATGACATTAATGATAATCAAATGTAGAAACCTGTGGATTAATGAATTTAAAATTAATAAGTTATATGGCTCACTCTTCTAATGAGTGTGCAGAAATATAGAGCCTGCAGGGATGTATATGAGAAGTGACCCAGTTCCAAGAAAAGTCATAATTTGATGAAGACTCTTGTTTGGTGGTTTTTCTATAATATTGTATTTTTGGTGTTATAGCAGTGTTAAAGGTCAATGATGACCACCTTTCAGTTTATAAAATCCCATGGTCATAGTAATGAAGACTGCTATGTATAAAACATCTTTCTAGGACTGCTTAACCCACTACTGGTAATAAAATAGCTGTTGTTTCTCTAAACTGAGTTGCTGGAACCTGTAGTTCAGTAAATACTGGTATCTGAAGTCTGACAACAGCTGGTGAGCAAACAGGTTGCACATTTTTGGTTACTGGCCTCTTTCTCTAAATGCAAAATTAAACACACATGTGAGCTTCAAAAATCTCATAATGAATAAAAAGATGAATTCTGCTGCAGACTGATCATCAGTCGGGGCTGGGAATCCATGGGTGTAACAGTGCACCTAATTCTCTGTTCTCTGAGTAGCTGTAATGTGCACATGTTCCTAATTTGAAAGCACACTGATACAACACTGCACAGTATGACCACAACTCTCTTAAAATATTTACTTGGTTTTGTCTCTCTGATTCCTATCTTCATTTATTTATTTTTCCACTGTTTTCCTCTCAACACATCCAAGCCAGATGTTGCCCTTTCTTCCTCTTCTTGGTCTTGTTACACCTGACTTTCCTGTTTTACATTTAGTTGGCCCCTCCAACTTCTTTATCTGGGATGGTCAACTTGCAGACCACCAGCTGTTTTTAAACTCCAACTCGGAACATCTCCACTGGGACTTGTAGTTGAACAGCTGTAAGGGTGTAGGTCAAGCGTTGCTGTGCTATAGTTTATCATTCCATCCTTGTCTGCATGCTTGAATGATTTATGAAGGGGAGATGTTTTGTAAAGATATCCATATCCTGCAGACATTTCTATTACATTTATTTTACAAAAAGGGACAGTGTATTTTTTTCAATCTGATTTTTTCAGATATTTATAGAAAAATGTCTTGATTAAACTTGTCTTTTGAAGAAGTTTACCATTTCTACTTGCTATTTTATTTTTGCTTCTCTTTGATGCCTTTCTACCAAAATATTTTAGGGAAATACAAATATTTCCTATTTGTTTTTGTTTTTTTTTAAAAGAACAGTAACACCAAAAATTTGACTTTATGCACCATAGAAAAGAATGGGACTGGGTCTATTTAACAACATGGCTGCTATCACTGCTGTGGGAATATTTCTTTTTGTTACTGGTTAAAGGACTCTAAATATTTCATTCTATGAGCCACATTTGGATTTCAAAGAAAAGTCCAACATAGTGTTCATTATTTTATATTACATACAGCCCATTTTCCTTTCTTATATATTATACACATCATTAGCATCCATCTTAGACTGTACGGAGCCAAACATTGCATGAGTTACAAATTCTCTCTATGCTTAGGAAAGTCAGAATTACTGAGACAAACAGCCAACATAAGTTTGCTGATTAATGTAACATAGTAACATAGTAACATAGTTTATAAGGCTGAAAAAAGACACAAGTCCATCCAGTTCAGCCTATTTTCCTGCAATGCTGCAATGTTGATCCAGAGGAAGGCAAAAAACCCTTGAGGCAAGAGCCAATTATCCTCATATTAGGGAAAAAATTCCTTCCCGACTCCAAATATGGCAATCAGAATAATTCCCTGGATCAAATTCCCACCTTCAGTTATCTATTACCCATAACTTGTAATATTCTTACACTGAAGGAAAGCATCCAAACCAGTTTTGAACTCTTTAATGGAATTAACCATAACAACTTTCTCAGGCAGAGAGTTCCATAACCTTACTGTTCTTGTAAGAAGTGCATCTCAAAAGCCAATGGTTGTGGATCATTGCTTTAAGGTAATGCTGCATCTGCATGTATATTCCTATTCCAGAAGCTGAATTGCCGAAGCACCCCTAAGTCACGTAAAACAAAGTTATCTCCAGGCAAAATGGCAGTTTCACCAATAGCAACATAGGCCAGGGTATCATTATAAGCAATATCTTACTTTACTCTGCAGGCCAATGGAAAACACCATCAGAGGTAATGTCCTCTCTTCTCATTAAGACATGACCACTCACAGTTTATGGAGCTTTGATGAAGCACTGGATTTATTCTATGGACATGAAACATTAAGTAAACTACCATGAAGGTGTTGGCCTAGTGGAAAACCATTCCCATTTATTAATGAAGATAAATAGCTTTGTATATGAATAACTTTATCTTTATGTGTAGGGAATATGACATGTTCAACTAATTTTAGTAAACCCGTGCCTGTTGTAGAGAAATCTTTGTTGGAAATAAAGACCTTTCAGTGAACTTCTGCCCTTTAATGGGCCTTCTGATTAGAGGTTCTTGTCTTAAGGCAGAGTCTCTCTTTAGCCATTTGAGTCTATTCTGTTCTGCACAAAAGCTGTATATAAGGATCCATGAAGGCTAATGTCATAAAACATGTTTTCTGTAGTGATGAAAACACAGCAGAAGGTCTACCCAAGTAAGATTAATTGCCACTATAGGCAAAACACATGAGGGTCGTGAACTTTTAAACCTTATTAGGAGACAGAGGTACAGGGGACACTTTTTGGCCATGGTTAGGAAGCTTAACTCTGTAAACACATTACTATTGTGGCTGAAAAGAACAGTCCAGCTCGATTAATAAAAAGTAATATGTGTTGTTAATGCATAATACATTTTTTTTCTAAAATAGTCAATCTTTTATGTGAGCAAAGGAATGAATTATTCCATCTGTGTAGCAGTACACAGTGCTTCTGTGTTTACTTCCTGGTTGGAATCTTTTGCCACTGACATAACAGTGTCTCGGGAAGGATAAAATTAATAGTTAATGAATTACCATGGGCAGTTACAATACTTATAGCTAATGGTGTACACCAGGGGTCCCCAAACTACGGCCCGCGGGCCGGATGCGGCCCCCTGAGGTAATTTACCCGGCCCCCAGCGCCGGGCCGGTAGAGGCAGCTGAAACCCCCCCTCCCCCTCCTTACCTCTTAC
>WMED01029125.1:0-10322 GCA_019650415.1 Pipa parva
AAGTGGTGGAACTTGCACTATTGGTGACTGACTAAATACTTTTTCCCCCCACTGTACACTACTACTTTACACACTACTTTATGCACTATTACTTTACGTGCTGCTACTGTATGTATGTTTTTTCCATGTCATTAATATATTTTAAATCAGTTCCCAATGACTAAAGGTTTTGACAAAGGCACCATCTGGATTCCGACCCAAGCCTAGTGATGTTACTGTTTTCAGAAAGACCCAGCACTCTTGTTAGGAACCTGTGTCAGAGGAACCTTATTCAGGGGGTTATTGGCTAAAGTGCAAATAGTCAGGTAAAGAAGTAAATTCGGCACTTCCCTATATTCTGCGATTTGACGAATTCGCCAGCTAAGAACGGTTGCACACTACACAACAAATGGCTGCTGACACGGTCACAACTTTACCATGAGAATATTGTCACGGTGGTAGATTTACTATGGGAATCCACTGTTTAGTGAATATATGGAGTAGGGAATCAGGGCGTATCCACCTGATGTAAATGTTCTCCAACAAGCGACTTCTCACTTTAGTCAATAACCCCCTCATTGTCTCATGGGCCTTTACCAGTGCCATATTTTTTAGGCAGAATTCAGGCCTGAGTTTAGCTGGAATCTAGCACCAAGCCATCATCATTTGTAAAGTCGGTATATAATGATGTAGGGTGAAGTGTTAATCAGATTAGGGAATCTCTCGAATTACTATGAGCAGACAAAGCTGAGCTTTTCCTACCCTGTCTTTTGTGCAAATCATTTTCTATATTTAATACATAATTATTTTACAACATTATGTCTGAGATGCTCTAAGATAATGACTGGACACTCAGGACAATCCCTACATGACTCATCTCACCATCATTCTGCTTTCATGTGCATAACAACTCAACTCGTAATTGTTTTCTGCCATCTTTGGCACTAAGGGATATATTTCAGTGATTAATGATCATTCATTTTTTGCATATTTTGGAGAATGATGTGACTTCTAAATGGTCCATCACTCACTGGGACTTGCCCTTTGACATGTGAACCTGTGGTTTGGAATTCATATTTCCTGTAAAGTTTGGCCTTTGATTGGTTTAAATATTTTTCCTACTCTGATGTATTGCCAGTTCACCTTCCCCCAGGATCTGTTGTTATTCACACTTACATCTTGTATAGGAGTATACAACATCAACAGTGAGAGAAAGTCACTGAAACAGACATTTGCACATGTGTGTGATGCTGTGCTGTTAAACAAAATAAAGGTTAAATGTAATATCAAGAAAAGGGAGTGGAGGGGAAATGTATTTAATCTTTGCAGAGGGATAAGCGTGTGTGTGTGTGTGTGTGTGTGAGGATGGAGAAAATATATAGGCGTTTAATGTAATTGTGATTTAAAAACCTTATAGCCCTGCCAAAAATGTCACAGGAACGCTCTTTCCCATTGGTCTCGGAATAGGTGAGTAAAGAGTAACAATTATAGATCAGTTAACAAGTCCTGCTGCACACGGGTGTGAATAGGGTTTTTGACGTGTAAGGAACAAAGAGAATAAAGCGTGATTTATTTAGAAATAAGTAATGAAGTGTACATGGGGTGGGTAAAAACAGGTGCAGAGATCGGGAAAGTGTTAGCAAAGTAACAATGGTACAGAATTCAAATATTTCTTCTTCGCCAATGCATTAAGTTTAAATTTAAGGAACCCTGATTGGAGGGAAAGACCACTGGTTAAAACGATTTAGAGATTTGTGCCATATTCACAAAGCTGCATGGGAAATATTTAAGAAGAGTGTCCAAAATCAGCTAGAGGAAGCTGCAAGGATAGTGTCCAAAATTAGCTAGAGGAAGCTGGGAGGGGAGTGTCCAAAATCTGCTAGAGGAAGCTGCAAGGGGAGTGTCCAAAATCAGCTAGAGGAAGCTGCAAGGGGAGTGTCCAAAGTCAGCTAGAGGAAGCTGCGAGGAGAGTACCCAAAGTTAGCTAGAGGAAGCTGCGAGGGGAGTGTTCAAAATCAGCTAGAGGAAGCGGCAAGGGGAGTGTCCAAAATCAGCTAGAGGAAGCGGCGAGGGGAGTGTCCAAAATCAGCTAGAGGAAGCTGTGAGGGGAGTGTCCAAAATCAGCTAAAGCAGTGTTTCCCAAATGCTGGGTCGCGACCCGGTACCGGGCCACGAAAATAAAATGCCGGGTCACGAGAGCACCGCTCATGAATATTCATGAGCGGTGCCATGCGCGAAGGTAAGGGACTTGTTTTAAGGCGTACATTGTGTGTAGCATCATGAAGTAGCTGGCTCATGAATATTCATGAGCGGTGCCGCGCGCGAAGTCACGCGGTGCTCTCGTGACCTGGTTATTTTTGTGCTTATCCTTCGTGACCCACTAAAATTAAATGCCGGGTTACGAAGGATAAACACAAAAATAACCGGGCCACGGGAAAAAAAAGTTTGGGAAACACTGAGCTAGAGGAAGCTGCGAGGGGAGTGTCCAAAATCAGCTAGAGGAAGCTGTGAGGGGAGTGTCCAAAATCAGCTAGAGGAAGCTGCGAGGGGAGTGTCTAAAAACAATTGTCTACATTGAGGGCGGCTGAACTTGGGTAGCCGTGTGTATGCAAATGAGGAAGAGGGGGAAAGAACTGACAATGAAAGCTTTAGATAGATGGAGTGTTATTTTACTTTATGTTCTGTGCAGATTTTGCACATATCTGTTAAAGTCCTGCATTGCTTTACTAAGTTTACATGCTGTAAACGATTTACATAAAATATTTATTGTAACTATGAGCAGAAATGCACAGAAACCTGTATTTGTGTGCAGCCTCATGTTCTGTAGAGGCACAAATAATAACAATGGAGAAGGCCCTGCAACCAGAGGTATTTATTGTACACTGCTTATTGTTCATTTACATTAGCCTTTCTCTCATAAATATAGATTCTCTAATCAGGAAAATACTACATTTCATTCAATGAATTTGTTAAGATAAGTAAGGATTTGAACCCAGAAGAGACCAATGCTTTAACCACCAAGCCAATGCCTTCTTGCTATGTCTGTTACTATACAGGTTTCATGTGTGTTGTAATGGTGTAACACTAATTCACAGTCTAGGAATGTAGTACTAATATACTACCAGACGCAGTCAGTGTTGTGCAGAAGGAATGGCTCAGTGGATAAATCACTAGACTATGACTCAGGGCTGCCTGTGATAGAGTCCGGGTAATGCTCAGGGTGGCCTGAATGAGATGAAGTCCAACTAAGGCTCAGGGTGCCAGAGATTGGCTAAATTCATCTGGTGACATTGAGCAAGTTCTCAGTCTCAGTGCCACTTGAAGGAAGACTTCTGTGCGCTCTATGGGACCTTGGAGAAGTCAGGTTCCAGTGTAATATTGGAAACAGGTGTATAGAGAAAACAAAGTCCTTTTGCAGCAGCAAACCCCCTTCTGTTAGTCCCCTACTCAACTCTCCCTCTCTAGCTTTCCTTCCTTGTGTTAGTCCTCTAGTAGGTTACTGACAGTTGCTGTACTACACACTGTACTGGGTAGCAGCAGGGTGGGGAGCAGAACAGACACCGATGCTATCCCCACCCTGCTAATGTGCTGCTAGCTAGCAGAGAGAGAGTACCCAGATGCTAGGGACCAGGTGACTCATCCCAAGACTGTACGTTAGTGCAGGATTCTTCCTTGGAGCTACCCAATCTCCCCAGTAGGGGGTTCCAGCACATGGGCCAGGGTGAGACTAAGTAACTTGCCCAAGGTCACAAAAGAACAGACAGAGGAACCTTAAATGGAGTTGAGCTCTGGCCACTCTGAGTATCAGAGTAACCTCTATCTCAGGCCATCCTGAGTATCACCCAGACTTGATCTCACCCAGGCCACCCTGAGCATTACCCAGACTCTATCTCAGGCCACCTTGAATATTACCCAGACTTGATCTCACTCAGGCCACCTTGAGCATTACCCGGACTCTATCATAGGCCACCCTGAGCATTACCCTGCGACTCTATCTCACAGTGCCCTTAGTCACAGTCTAGTGATTTATCCACTGAGCCATTCCTTCTGTGAGTTAGTGCTACACATTAAGCATGCATAGGGATTATGGAATGGTTTAATGACTAAGCCATTCATCTTTCGCCTTGAAAGTACCCTGGATGGTTTAGGTTCAATCCCTCTGCCATAGCAGTACTGATTTTCACAGCAGTAGAAAGCAAGTGTAGTGAAAGCAATCTCCAGAAAACTACAAAATAATTACCCATGAAGCTGTGAGTTTAACTGACTATAAACACTTGAATTCCAGAGATTCACCCTAGTGCAGATTAGTATGTTCTTATTGTTGAGTGCCACAATTACATTGCACACTTCCAAGAGTAGTTAGTCAGTGCTTAGTACATCTCCAAGTTCTCACTCACTAACTGACTCACTGGGCTCTTTACAGAAGTACCCGTTGTTGGCAGAACACTAAGATTGCTGGCTATGAGTAGTGAGGTAACTATAGATGTGTCTACACACCTGAACACATTAGTATTGTGTGAGGATGGACCCTTACACAGCAGATTAGAATATGGGGAAATGGGGGTCAGGTGGTTGGGTAAGGTTAACATTATCCTCAACTTTCATGGACCAATAGTTCCCAATGCACATCTTTATAATGGCAAACTGTGCACGTAAACTGCTGGTACCCACTAAGTGAGATGTCATGGCCTTGACTGAAGGCCTAGATATCTGAGATTAGTAAAAAGGGGAATATGCAGTGAAAAGTATTAGGGAAACTTGCAAATGAAGTAAGATTGTTGTGTGGCTTTGTACAGCTAGCTAAATACATAGCCTGCCATTGCCTCTACACACACTAGATATAGATAAAGCTTAGTAGATATAGCTTATGTTTCATGTAAGACAGCCTCACCATGGACGCATAGCATATACTGAATGTGCATATAACTGAGATATAGTGTAAGGTGAAGTGCATGTGCAGCATTAATGTGAGTGTAAGGTGCAGAGCATGTGCAATACAAGTGGGAGTGTAAGGTGCAGAGCATGTGCAGTGGGAGTGTAAGGTGCAGAGCATGTGCAGTGGGAGTGTAAGGTGCAGAGCATGTGCAGTGGGAGTGTAAGGTGCAGAGCATGCAGAGTGGGAGTGTAAGGTGCACAGCATGTGCAGTGTGAGTGTAAGGTGCACAGCATGTGCAGTGTGAGTGTAAGGTGCACAGCATGTGCAGTATGAGTGTGAGTGTAAGGTGCACAGCATGTGCAGTATGAGTGTGAGTGTAAGGTGCAGAGCATGTGCAGTGTGAGTGTAAAGTGCAGAGCATGTGCAGTATGAGTGTGAGTGTAAGGTGCAGAACAGGTGCAGTACAAGTGTGAGTTTAAGGTGCAGAGTATGTGCAGTACAAGTGTGAGTGTAAGATGCAGAGCAGGTGCAGTACAAGTGTGAGTGTAAGGTGCAGAGTATGTGCAGTACAAGTGTGAGTGTAAGATGCAGAGCATGTGCAGTACGAGTGTGAGTGTAAGATGCAGAGCATGTGCAGTACGAGTGTGAGTGTAAGGTGCAGAGTATGTGCAGTACGAGTGTGAGTGTAAGATGCAGAGCAGGTGCAGTACAAGTGTGAGTGTAAGGTGCAGAGTATGTGCAGTACAAGTGTGAGTGTAAGATGCAGAGCATGTGCAGTACGAGTGTGAGTGTAAGGTGCAGAACATGTAAGTAATGCTATCCTCAGATAACTACTCCTACTTTCCTCCCAGCTAGTGACACTGCCAGAGTCTGCACTGATGTTTTCACAGCTGGAAGGTGACATAACTAATTCTGGAAGCCTTTAGAATTAAAAATGTTGATTTTTCCAGAGGTTTCCCCGCTCTGGCAGTTGGAAGGCTTGATTTTCCGGAGTCATTGGGATTCTGGAGCCTTCTAAGAAGGTGGTAAGATTTGTACCCTTAACCTGCTGCTAATCAGCAGCAATATTCCATCCAGTGATCAGATTTCTGGTTTTACCTAAGTGTTAGCCAGCAGTGGACACACTGGATTTATTGCCCTCACATTGCGTGGCCAGTGGTGGCATTCACTCATGATACCACAGTTCTTTTGATTCAGACAAGCCCCATAGCAGTATGTTTAGAAGTACCTGTGGGTTATATTGTTCCTAAATACAACTTGGCTGCTCTCAGTGCCAGAAATCATTGGCTGGTTAATATCCCATCTTTACCCATCCACTGAACCTGATATTTACAATATTTAGGGACTCTATAATGACATGGACTGTTCCACAGAACTGGCAAGTAGTAAACGTGGTCCCTATATTCAAAAAGGGGTCAAACTGTGAACCTGAAACTATAGACCTGTAAGTCTAACTTCTATTATTAGTAAAATGTTTGAAGGTTTTCGAAGAGATGCTATCCTGGAGTATCTCAATACTCTAAAATGAGGATGCTTGGACTGGGGGAAAATGTGTGTAAGTGGGTTAATAACTGGCTCAGTAGTAGGAAACAGAGGGTTGGTTATTAATGGTACATACTCACACTGGGTTACTGTTAATTGTGGTGTACCCCAAGGGGTCAGTTTTGGGCCCTCTTCTCTTCAATATATTTATAGCAAAATTTTATATTTTTGCAGGTGATAAACAGCGTAGAGTAATTAACACTAAAGAAGACATTAATTCTATTACAAATAGATCTGGATAAGTTCAGGCAACTAAAGTAATTAATAAAATGTAGAAAAGATGAGGATAACTGCCTTCTGGTTTTTTTTTGCCCTCCTCTGGACCAGCATTGCAGGACAATAGGCTGAATTTGATGTACTCGTGTCTTTTTTTGGCCTTATAAACTATGTTAATTGCAAGCCTGCACTGTTTCAGTGTGAAGGAAAACTTTGTGAGAATGCTGTGTGGAAGATCTTGAATGTATGGACCTAATGCAGGGGTCGGCAAAGTGCGACTCTTTAGCCAGCCGTCGCTGGTCATGTGGTCGGGAGAGTGCGCTCCTCCCCCTTTACGGCTCACAAAATAGTTGTCACCGTTGGAGTTGGGAGTGAAATGGCTCCGTCCTCATGGAAGTTTGCCAACCCCTGACCTAAGGGGATAGAACTGGACCTTTTCAGCTACAGTATAAGGCCTCATGCAGACTTCAGTCAATTAAAGTTAAAGTGAGAGCCAATTAATAGCATAGCCCTACCTACCTACGCTTTCTTAATATAATATATATCAGTGATGCCTAACCTATGGCCCGTGGCCCGAATTCTGAAGTCTGAAATGTTGCGTATGAATGTGAATTCGCCAGTTAAAGACAGTCGCAATAGACTGTTACTGTCGCAGTCGCGTCTTTATCATGAGAATATTGTCACAGTTGCGAATTTACTATGAAAATTGCTGCAGCTGTTACTTTAAAATTTGTCGCAGTCGCAATTTTAAAAGTCGCGACTTTGAAGTGGCCCACGACATGCGTGTCACAATTTCATATGGCCCCCAGGCCAAAAAAGGTTGGGCATCACTGATATATATGAAATATAATAGGCAAATAGAACTATTCATCTGCCAAATAAAATCTGTTTTCCTTTCAATAATTAAATGTAAAACAATTGTAAGCACCTGAGAGCTTGGGTTGTTTACTTTAAAGATCATTTCTAATATGTTACAATTAGCAGTTTTCAAAGATAGTTTGTAATTAATACATTTGTTCCAAATTAGTCTTGTTTTACATTTTAATGATGTTCTAATTTGTCAAGACAGTCTGGAAGATGGCACAAGTCCTAAACAGAAAGTGAAGTCATTAATAGTAATTAGAAATTTACAATAAAGGTCTAGATTAATCGATGTAATTTCTGGATGTCAGTGGTGAACTAAGAAAGAGAAGTGTATATATTTAAAACAAAAAAATAAAGACCCAGCCGCACACTTAGGGGGTAATTCACGATAGTGCGAAGAGAGGTACGGAGTCCTCGCCTCACTTTGCACTGACTGATATGCGCTCGCTGATGTCCTGCACGCGGACATCAGCGAGTGCATATCAGTCAGTGCGAAGTGAGGCGAGGACTTCGCACTATCGTGAATTACCCCCTTAGAGACTACCAGCCTCTACAACAAAGTAAATTTGCATTTTAAAGTAAACATCCCATTTAAGTACATGATTCATCTGCTTTTCTCAAATGGGATGCATGGAAAAAGCTTGCCTTAATTGGTTTCACTGACACATAGAGAAGAAATTGTAGTTCATTTTTGGATCTGGTATTCAAAAAGGTTTCACTTGGCAGTTCAGTAAATAGCGTGATTTTGTAGGCTTCACATCCAAGTTCTGTCGATAGGTCTAGGGATCCACAATAGCTTGTTTCTTTGTAGACCAATAGTTCCAATAGTTTTTTGAATGATCTTTGTATGATCAGAATGGATTCAATTGGTTTACTATGTTCTGTTTATTTCTCTAGCGGTGCAGATACATATCTTGAAAGCAGACAAGGCTGGAGACTGGTGGAAATTCACAGTCAATGTAATATCGGTATACAAACAAGGCACCAACCGTATTCGGCGAGGTGATCAGAACCTCTGGATTCGTGCCAAAGACATCGCCTGCAAATGTCCCAAACTAAAACCAATGAAGAAATACCTTCTGCTGGGCAATGATGAGGACTCGCCTGACCAGAATGGTGTGGTTGCCGATAAGACAAGCTTGGTCATTCAGTGGAGGGATACATGGGCCCGGCGACTGAGGAAGTTCCAACAGAGAGAAAAAAAAGGAAAATGCAAGAAAGCTTAGGGAGAAAAAGGCAAAGGAGGTGACTGATGAGCCCTCAGGAGAGATGTAGACAAGTAAGAGGACCGTATCGCTGCTTGCTGTAGTACCGGAACAAATAGGATTATCCATTAGAAACTCTTTGTTTATTGTTTATTTTTTTTAACGCCCAGGAGGAAGGTGAGAACAGAGTTTTGGATGTCGGAATTGGGGGGGAAAGAGACGTATGGGGGTCACCTTTATACGTGGGACTGACACGTCTGCACCTAATATGTAGAGTTATACACAGACACAAGCTCTTGGAACGGGGTGGGCAGGAGAACAGCCGGGCTTGTAGAGATTTATGCCTCGGACTTTCCCATGTAAGCTGTGAAATGTGCACCTGTTGCTTCCTTCAAGTGAGTCATTTCCTCAATCAGATGTTGCTTGGTTCTTGCTGTGGGAAGCCTTTGGCTTGGGAGCTACTTAGCAACCAGCAGTCTATTGTAAGGGATGGGGTTATTTGTTGGTAACTAAATGGCTTCAGAAATATATCAGTAAACCCCCCACCCAACCAAGCCTGTGGAGTTCCCACCTAAGATTTTGGGTGTACTAGGTGGACAGATAAGCAATACACAGCCCCCAACCCCTTGCCCTGTAAATGCTTATGACTGCTAGGTCCAAACACCTAGAGAAGAAATTAATTCATTAAAAAACAACAAAAAAAAGAAATTCTAACAATTTAAAGTATGTATATCACTGAAATAACTTTTTTTTAAAAAGAAAGTCATTATGTTGTATGTTTGTATGTTGAATCCCCATTGCCCTGTACATAGCATTTTATATATATAGACATTTACAGTATTAGCTGCACAGAGTGCAGAAATATACAGTGGTTTTACAGACATCCACTACTAATGTAACATCGCTAGTGATTACAGTCCGCTCCCTTCCCAGCCTGGCACTGATATGATTAATGACAAGAGGTTTGGTTTATATTTGTGCTAGTCTGGCACCCAGCGCTTACATTAATGGTACACTATTAGGCTGTATGGAGGAGAATATGGAGTTATGTATCAAGTGGAGCTATGACAAAGTAGGTGTAAAGATGGAATCTCACTCAAATAATCACATTAATGTTAATTAGCATCATTCCATTCAAATTGGTTACACTTCGCCCCTGCCAATTTTACCTTGTGGTGCAACCAAACTCCACTTCCTTCATTGCGCACAAGCACCCTCCCAAAGGTAAAGAAGCCTGGCAGGTGCACTCCCCCATTAAGCCTGCTTTCCTGCAAATGGCTCTGAAGCTTCATTGCCCAGGAGACCACAGATGACCACAGCCTTAGTGGTCCACCAGTTTGAAACCCTGGTGTAAAGTATTCCCCCTGCCATTAACTGTGTAACAATAGATTTTGGGACTTGCGTCTACTTTAGTCATGCTAGCATGTCACTCAGCTTTATACCCAAATATACAGAACGAATTCTTCCTAAAATACAGTGTGTGTAATGGACTCACCTCTTCCCAATGTGAGTGAAATATGTGCATGGTAAATGACTTGCACTAGTGTAGTCTAATCTTGTAAATTCAGCATAATCACTGCTAATATACAGAATTAACACTGAATGCCCAGTACTCAGTGCTATAATATACAGAATTAACA
>WMED01029126.1:0-10084 GCA_019650415.1 Pipa parva
GATGGAATAATTAATACCTTTCCTCACATAAAAGACTGACTAAATATATTAGAAAAAAAAGGTATTATGCATTTACAACACGCATTACTTTTTATTACCGTATTTTCCGGGCTATAAGGCGCACCGGAATATAAGCCGCACTTAACTTCAGCGGCTTCCATCAGGTCTTCGTCCACACATAAGGCGCACCGGGTTATAAGGCGCAGCGCGATGACGATATCCGGCTCATGAATATTCACTGCACTCATTAACTGCCGCGTGTTGCCCGAAGTCTGCCGAAGTCTGCTCGAAGTCTGCCCGATGCCTGCCAGATGCCTGCAATGTCTGCCCGATGCCTGCCAGATGCCTGCCCGATGCCTGCCATGTCTGCCCGATGCCTGCCAGATGCCTGCCATGTCTGCCCGATGCCTGCACATGCCTGCCAGATGCCTGCCCGGTCTGCCCGATGCCTGCACATGCCTGCCCGATGCCTGCCATGCCTGCTGATGCCTGCCCGATGCCCAGACATAAGCCATAGATTAGGCGCACCGGGCTATAAGGCGCTCTTAGTATTGCTGAGAAAATCTCAGCATTTTAAGTGCGCCTTATAGTCCGGAAAATACGGTAATTGGGCTGGACTGTTCCTTTAAGAAATTCAATGTTTCAAATACAGAATATAACCTACATCCTTTGCTTCTTTGCTGGCATCTGGAGCATTGGCATTTAGTTACCCAGTGGGGTAGAGTTTATCTGTAAATGAGTGGTGCATTATATCAGTCATGGTATATCTCTGGACAGAACTTTTTATTTGCTATTTGGGACAGAGATATCAAAACATAGCAATATTTACCATAATGGCCCATTTTGTTAGAGTAAACCAAATTGTTCAATGTTAAGGTAAGTTGCATCCTATGAGAGTTCACTGAGCAAGACCTTATGCTGACAATGGATCCCCATACCTAGTAGGGTTTCACTGGTACACCTAGTATAACTTCTGACTTACCTATTCCCTTTCTTCATATGTTATTTTTGTCTCCATCTCAGCCACATGGGTTGAGGTTTGACCTCTGGGGAATACATATAATGTAGTCTATATGATTTGTATTATTCGCTTAAATGATACAACGCCTCAGATACTTATATAGATACATGCCTACCATGTACAAATTTAAGATGATAACCCTTTCTTGTAGAGCTTTAAACCCCAGCATCTATATAGAATAATATCACTTGAAGAAAGATGTGTTTAACAGCAAGAAACAATTCTTCTAACTAGTATTGACAAAATGGAATCAAGAATGATGACTGAGAAGAACGCTACTATAGGATATAGTGATGGAAGATTAAACTGGGGACAAAATATTATGTTTTAAACATGCTGTTATTTTTTTTTATTCTAGAAGGAAAAAAGAACACAAATGCAATAACCAGCAGCAAAAAAGACATACCTTTTAGTACCAGGCAAAGCTTATTTCTAATTAAATTCTCCAGTATACTGCGCTTGGGCCCTTTGTTATCTATGAAGCAATTACAGTTAGCTGCTCATCTTTTGGACTATACGACTAAGAACAAAATATATAAAGCTTTATGATGCATGGACAAAACCCTATTTGAGAACCATATTTGAGCTCCTGACAATTGTGGACAATAGTAAGATAAGGAAAACTTAATGTGTTAGACAGTTGTCAATTGCTAGGAAATGTGTCATTGTTTTGCACACAGCAATTCCAGATAGTACGGAAATTGATTGAGCCTGCAAATACATCCTGTATACTCATCAAAGTAAGTTAGTATATACATCATTTTGAGATGATCTATCTTAGAGTGTATCTTAAAAGTGGTTGTGTACTAGGTAATCCTGATCAAGAGGACCTATCTGTGTTGGTGTGCATTGCGTGGTGATGAGTTAAGGTGGGAATAAGACTTTTCTACAAACTTTTAAAGAGGGTAAAAATGTTTTTCAGAGCTGTTGATAGACTCAGAGTCAGAGCAACTTTTTAGACATAATATTGGTCAGGAAATAGAAGAAACCAACGTTGTAAAGTTTGGACTTGGCATAGCACTCAGAGGGGATTTGATTTAACCCACGTGATACTGAGTTATGTGGTAACCAATCAGCAATATGTTATAGCAATTGTTTAGTATGTGGTCATATTTAGCCATAAGCTAATCATAATTATTTATGAGCTGAGGGTATAAGGCACCTTGTTCTAGAACAGATAAGTGCTGTACTGAGCAGACCACACTGCGTGTGGAGGAGCCTCTGCTACCTGTTTTACTGACTAGTGATGTCAGACCTGAACCATGAGCATTTAGATTGTTCTAATTCTATTCTAATTATTACAAAACAAGCTAAGTAACTTGTACCTTTGTTTTTACTTTGATAATCTACAGTAATTTACTCTAAATCATAGTGATTATTATTAGTATTGGTGATTAAGTAAACTATATCAGTATTTACTGTAGTTTTGATATATAGTGCTATTTAAAATGATTTACTTTGATTTAGAGTGATTTGTTCAGTTAACCAAAATAGACTCATATTCAAGATTTTTTTAATCACTTATTAGAATCAGTGCCGGCTCTGCCATTATGCAGAGTAGGCAAATGCTAGGTGCAGTGCAGGGCAGGGAGGGTGTCACAGGGTTGGGCGCCAATAGGGCCAGAGCTGCCTCTGATTAGAATAGTTTTATCAGACAAGAGATTTTACACAGTTAGCAGAAGTAAAGTTAAGCAATCAGATATTTATACTCATATTTGTTGATATGTTGAATACTGAGTTTTCAAACTTTGCATAATACACCTCATTTATTACCAATAAAGCATCATAAAACTATAGCCTGTTTGTTAGACTAGAATCATTGCCAATTGAAAAATTAGAAGCGAAGAACCATCATTACAGTAATGGAGTTAGCTTGTAATTGTGGTCTTTATCAATGTTAGTCTACAATTCCCACTTCCTAACACAGTGTGTTTCTTGGATTTGATAGTATTAGATATGCATAGATACAACTTTCTGTTCTACTTTGTCATAATACAATGATTATGCATTACAAAAATTAAATACTTTGTATTATTATTGATTTATTATTACATAATTGTGCGTGATATTGTAAAAGCTGCAGAACTGGGTGGATCAATATTTGCTCAATAAATACCCTGCTTAGGAATTCCCTGGAATATTGTTTGTATGTATGTATAATTTTATTTATAAAGCGCCACAGATTTACGCAGCACTGTACAATTCAGCAATACAAATATAAGACAGATATGGGAAAAGTGCATTAAACAATACAAGTAAAATATCACAAGGATACATCACTTTAAGTCCTGGGTTGTGATTGAAACAAGAGGTTAGAGGTCCCTGCCCCACAGAGCTGACAATCTAAATATTATATACATATTATGTATAGTATATAAATATTAGTGCCATTTTATGTTAATTAATGTCAAGTTCTTACTTGTTTTTATTAGTAAACTCCTGTGGCCATCATTGAAAAAAAAAGCTGTTTTTCCACTATTTGTTTATATTTATATATGTTTTTAGAAGGAACCTTGCTAACTGTAGAACTCAAGCCACATATAAGTTTTTTTGGCAAATCTGGTAAGACCTTTGGAGGATTGATGTAAGGAGTCCATTTAGAACTTTTTTTTTGTTTTTTGTTTTTTTTACACACCAACCTCCAAAGCACAGGGTGGGATGATTCTGTGGATCTCCTTGTTTCATAAATCTTTCACATTGCATGTAGTAAGGACCCCTATATTTGAAGTGCCTAACAAAAGCAATTGTCTTTCCTCATTCATATTTAACAGTGTACGAGAGCAGTTGGAATAAAATTAATAAACCACTTTTCTTTGTGGATTATCATAGAACTTACAAACATAATTTCTGACACATCATGTGTTAATGATAGTTATATGTCTTCATAGTCCTATATTTGTGGGCACATATATTGGTGATAAGATGCCAAATAATGTCATTACGTAACTGTATCTACTATTCCTAATTTTTTTACAATTTTTTTAACGTTGACTCTGACTTGCTTTTTAGATAAGGGTTGGGGTCAATTTTTAATAGCCTCTACCTTGTTGAATTGAGGCTTGATTACACCCTTTCCAATAGTGTACCCTAAATACCTGGCAGATTTCTCAATATCATATTCCCAAGCATGTACCCTCAGGGCACGCATCTGCATGGTAACTCCCAGCCAGGTTAGAATCTCCTCTTGGAGTTTTGTGTAGTTTTGCACATCCTCCAATAGGAAGTCATTATACACCTTCTGGGGATCCCCAGTAAGGTAGGGCGCTATAACAGCAGCCCAGTCAGCCTCCTGTAAATTATATTGTTTAGTGATTCTGTCAAAAATCAACAGATATACCTCCACATCATCCTTAGGAGTCATCTTTTGTATGACTTTCTGCACAGCTTTGCAAGGGGTCTCCTGGGTAATCCCCAGAGGGGTCCGCGCAGCTAAGGCCTTTATTTTCTGTTGTAAATGCAGATTAACTTGCTGCTGTTGCCCCAAGCAAGCTCGGTGAGGCTCTGTTTGTGCATTCATCTGTGGCCATGAGTTTTGTGATGGTATCTTGTACGCTTAAAGCTTCCTTGTATGCTTGTTGCTGCTGTGCATTAGTTTGTTGCTGCCATGCATTGGTTTCCTGCTGCACCTGCATAGCATGCACAAAACCCTCAATACTTTTTCCATGGCAGCCACATTTAAGCAGAAGAAACTTGCAAAACACATAAATGTCTCTTTAACAACCGTGCTTTTAAGGGTACTTCTCCTTTAAGAGTTTGCTGGTCGCATCCTCCAACCATATTTAGTGAATCAATCCAATGCTTTAGCAGCCTTGCTTACCTCAAACAGCAAGTTTCTTACATATACAGCTTTCATTTCAAAAAAATGAACAACCCAATTGAACAACACTTTCAGTGGGAATAGTCCTTTCTCAGGTAAAAACAGTGGTTCTCAAAGTGCAGCATCATCCCCAAACACAGATTATTCCTTTAGCAAATCGACCACACCTCAGTGGCTCTCTCAGCTGCCTGTTAACCAGACTCTAGCCTGTAGCTGGGGCAATTTATAAAATCTGGACTGACCTCTAGAAGTATGTCTGCATTATTGAGGCAAAATATTTCCCCTCAAACATGAGACCCTCACAATGGTTTATGATACAATAAATTCAGATTGCTTCATTAAATTCAGGATGTTCCTTTTTCTTCTCTATTTTTGGATTCATTCTTGATAGGGGTTTAAAGTGACTGTCCATAATACAGAGAGAGATTTTTCTATAAATTGGCATTTACAATAAAGTCTGAAATAAATACATATTGCAAAACTATTTACTTAACAGCTGGTGAATGAACTATACCTTTAATATTGAGGCCTCAAGTGAATGCAATATTATTAAAAAACATCAAAGCTCATTAGGGACCAACCATATGGCAGCGCATTATGTGGGATTAGCACAGCGTTGCAATTAACACCCTTAAACAGCTAGTAAAGTTTAGGGGCCCGATTCAGGCAAACATACAACTCAAGGTATGGGTCTTAGCTTATTTATCAAAGACAATGCCCACATATAAAATATGGGCTGAGTCGATTGTTTAATAATATAAAGCTTTTAATCTTACAGAATTTTCAAAAAGTATATTTAGCATGCTATTAAAATGCTCAATAATATAATTCTAAATACTGCTTTAACTATTAATATAATAATGGTAAAATGCTCAATTTATAGCTGGCAGAACTACTTTTCTCCCTCACTTCTAGAAAGCCTTTATCTGTTTCTGGACCTTTTGGAACATTCTGTTTGTGCCTCTTCTAAGCTATGTTTTCTGCTGGGAAGTTCTAATATACATCAGAAGGAGGAACGTCCCTGACACGACTTATAGAAACTCATATCAGTAATAAGAATGTATGCAGATAGTAACACAATTAAAAATGTTACCTTAGATGCCAAATTCCTGATTTATATCTATTATTTCTCTCTCTCTCTCTCTCTCTGGTTGAAGCCAAATTGGACTTTCTGAGCACGTCATGAATATGCGTTATCCAAGGGTCCATTAGAAGCAATAAAACTAGACAGATAAAAAAAGATGTCTCCAACCACAATAAATGGAAATAAACTCAAAATAGTACAAATTTGGGCAGTGCGGTGGCCCAGCAGTTAGCGCTAGACATCTTTTTTTATCTGAGTTAGCACTGATGTCCTAGGTTCAATTCCACCCTGGATTTCACCTGCATGGAGTTTGTATGTTCTCCCCACACTTGCGTGGGTTTCCTTCGGGCACTCTGGTTTCCTCCCACAATCCAAAAACATACATCTGTGTGTGTGTGTGACAAAATAGGGAAACTAGATTGTAAGCTCCATGGGGCAGGGACTGAAGTGAATGATGAATCTCTGTAAAGCGCTGTGTAAAATAGTAGCACTATATAAGAATGAATAAATAGTAATAATAAAATCATGAAATCAGATAAGGATATAATGTTACCAGTACTATGTAGGAATATTTGGCATGATAATTGTATTTTTTTCTTTTTTATGGTGTTACTCAAGGACATCTGGTAGAAGATATACGATGATCAGGGACAACATACCTCTCACTCCCATATATACACAAACATAGTAAACCTCCTCACTTTCATGATGGCGTGAACATCACGTGCGTGAATAATCATAGTTATAGGGGATATATATATATATATATATATATATATATATATATATACAGTATATATAGTATATATAAATGAGTTTTGCAATACTTTTTATAGAATTAACATATTTTATTGTATCTAAACTGACCGTTAGTCCAATAAAAGAGGTATCATCAAGTGTTGCAATATTCATTTTCTGTGTGTTGCAATATTCATTCATTGCAACACTGTTGGATTTGCATCACAGGAGCTTATGGGCAAAAAATACTTGGTGACTTAGGCCACACCCACTAACTGACCTCACCCATTTGAGAAAATGATCAAAGTATAAAACGTGCAGGGAACTGAAGAGCCTTGTGACTCATAAATTCATAAAAAGTGAAACCACAATATCTGGCTTGAAATATAAATATTAGTAATATATCTTCCCATCTGAGAATCTTATCTCTATAGGTTAATCCAGAATTGATGCTATTTAAAAGATCAGTTAATGTTTCTTTCACTACTATGCTATAAAATGAAACAGATGACTATTTCCATATTTGTACTGATATAAATACAATGTATTGTTTCACTTGTATACAGCATCAATTGCAAATGTCTCTGAATAAATGATGTTTGTTTCAGAGGGAAAATATGACTACGTCTAAGCATCAAGGAAAGACAGAAACATATTTAATGGAAATCTAACTCCAACTCTTCTGGAAAGAAAAAAAAAAAGGTTAAATATTTCCATTACAAATGCATTTCAACAAAGAACTATCTAATCAAAATTAAAATCTCCCAAACATTAATTCTAAGCTTCTGCATCTAAGCTGGGTAATAACAATAAGATTAACTATTAATTAAAAATCTCTGTATGAAGTTTGTCAGTCTGCAAAGACAATAACATACTTAGAAAACATATTTAATACCACTTTCAGAACATTGGTTGTAGGAGGAAAGGTGTGTTTATTTATTTATATTCTATGTAACTATTGTAAATATTTTATTAAAGGTTGCTAATTTTTAACCATGCTGTTCATTAAACAAGGAGTTTACAGGTAAGTGTTGGGCTAATTACCACATCTGAAGCTCCTCGTCACAGATTCTACCCCATATTGTTTAAAGATGGCACAAGTATGGAATACCCAGACAACAACCATAACTGCAACCCCCCCCCCCCCCCCCCCCCCCCCCCCCCCCCCCCCCCCAAGGCTATGAGGTTGAGGTCAGTATTTACCACTATTAGCTTAATACATTCCCCCAACCCAAGTATTGACCCCTTTTAGCTTACCATATTTTCCTTAACCCTGCTGGACAAATGGGTAAGGGGTTCACTTGAACTCTTGCATATTTCCCCTTGCCACAATGGGTGGGATGAGAGTTACCATGAACCAAGGAAATTTTTAAAACATACTTTTACCCACTGGAGAATTGTAGAAGGGAAAGGAAGTGGGTCCAATTCTCCCTTCATGGCAGTACCCCCAGCACAGGATGAATGTATGGAGTTCCTGTAGCCCAACTTCTCTGCCGCACAGCTGCAAGCTGATCATTTGGCTTTTAACATTTATTATTTTCCAATTTTGGCTATCTGGATACTTTGTTACCTGTTGTCTTTGGATACATTGTTGATGGCTACTTATTTGTTTTAGGATACTTTTTTTCTGGTTTGACTTTTTAACTCATGTGTCATTGGTTTTGGTGTTCAGAGCACATGTTTTATCATAAGAAATAAATAGAACACCCAAGGTCAGGAATTGAAAACAGTTTTGAGTGATAAAATTTGCTGACCAGAAAAAGTTAGAACATCTTGCAGGTAGTGGTAGGGACAAAAAATTGGTATTGAAATTAATGGATTTTGCCACTTTTCAAACCCTTTATACTTTACTAAATATTCTTCTTATTCTAGTGTCATCAGTATGGTAAAGAAATCATTAAAACTGAATAATCTATACATCAATACTATAGGCGTGCACACAGGGTGTGCCCAGGCACACCCTAACGGCAGCACGCAGGATGACACACCGCGTATAAAAATGCCAGTATGAACTTAGCCTTAAGATTTTTTTCTTTATGGGCTCACCCTAATGAAATGGCCTGCGCACACCTAAGATCAATATATTACTATTTTCTTCAGATATGCAAATACATTTTCATTATTATTTTACTGTTTTCCCTGTTTAGAGAAAGCCTTTTACAATTGTCAGTGTTCTTAAATAAGAAACAAACTGTAGATTTAAAGTTTAATCACTCCAATATATCTCTAATACATCTAAACGTTTTAGGCATCCCTGATCTATCTCTAACCATTACTCTCCTGCATTAGGTTATATGTACGCAGCATTTTCACCATGAACAGGTTAGTTTTATTCAGCAGTGCAAAAGATGAAGTGAAAGGGTCCCTTGTGTCTTATTACATAGCATTTTTTTTTTTTATTATTTCTTTTCGGAGGCAGCAGCTTGGTAAATGAGTTAGAGCGCACTTGAAAAATGAAAGTGGAACATTCAGCAATAACTTACCAGCAGACAAAATTGCTGCTCATAATTAGAGCTGTTTATTGGTATAGACAGGTTGACAGCTTACTCTAACCAGTATTCATTCTCAGCTGGTATATAATTTACAGTACAACCACAGATTTTCCCAGTGGCCGCATGGGAATAACTGGATTACCTTATTAATAAAATGGGAAAGACTGGTTGCTTCAGTGCATGACATGTTTTGGCTGCAAAAACCCTTTATCAAAACCAAGAAGCCTTGCTACTTACCTGCACTGAAGCAAAGTCTTTCCCATATTATTTCTACATTTATGCCTATGTGACAGACAGGACACGTGGGAATTTTGCTTCCAGAAAGCAAAAGTATAAAGTTGTGTTGGATGCACTTCACTAACTTTGTGTTTAACTGGATTACCTTACATGGGTCTCCTGTGACACATTAACCAGTGGTTCAAGAGAACCTGGTTCATGCAGTCTCCAGGGAGTTATTAGGTGCTTTTTAGAACTTCCAGATTGGCTGTCCCTATTCCAGCAGAGAAATCTAGGGTCTGCCTGACCAGCAATGATTCAACTTCCTGTCGCTCACAGTGGAGGAGGTAGGTAGGGAGAGAGAGAGAAAAGGAGGGGTTGGTGAGCACTAAGATAGCGCCCCCCTCCTGCAGCACCGTAGGTGGTTGCCTACCCTGCCTACCCCATGGCCCGGCCCTGGTTTCCAGTAAGTTTATTACATATGTATTAAATAGGATCAAGGTCATTTTAATCCAGTGCTGCCTATATGGGTACATGTTGAAATTAATTGGTATAATTTGGGTAAAAGTTTTTATTTATTATTGGACTATTGCTGTTCACAGCACCACATTCTTATCAATTTAAGTGGGAAAAGTACTTGATGAACACTATATTACCTAAAAATAAAGGGAAATATATCATATGCAGTTTATCAACCATATCAACCATGAATTTGA
>WMED01029127.1:0-10322 GCA_019650415.1 Pipa parva
CTTATATACAGTTAGTGGCACATTGTGAGGATGATGTCACTGCACTTCAATGGTGGAATTAACGTCACTCCATATGACTTCCCATCCTTCTTCTATTCCACTGATGCCACATTATGCAAGTGACTGTGTCCATAGCAGTCCATCTGTTCAACAAATTTATCTACAGTTTCATCAATAAGGAGAAGTGAATTGGTGACTATTTTGGCGATGCTTCTCAAATTGTATCAAAGTGAATTTTACAGGTGAATTCAGACTTTAGGCAATAAGGCCCTTTGTCTTGTCCTTTTTCCTCTTTCAGCCAATGTGATTATCATGCCTAAAGTACTTTTTTCCAAATTCCAACTTATTTTACTGTTTTTCCATGAGATCACACAGCACCGTATACTTCTAGAATCCCTATAGGGTCTACTTAGTGAGATTCTTTGGTTTCCTGGTGGACCAGTCTGATACTGTTAAAGATGTTGACCAAAATATTAAAAAGTGGCCTCTCTACAAAAGTCTTAATATTTGTAACATTTGCTCTCTCTATGCTTATTTCGAATGGAGGACTTCCTTCTCATTCATTCCTAAGGCAGAAGTGAATAAGATGTCATAAAAAAACTTGAAAAGGTGTTCCAACGATTTTTAACTACTTACATTCTTAGGCATGTTTGATCTTTTGAGAACTTCTCACACTTTGTTTATTGATCATTCATTCTGGAGCTCACTCACATAATGTCCCAAGATGACCAGAATTTATATCTAGAGTTCTACTCACTCCCTACCTCCATACTAGCACTGGGGTCAAAGTCATCGCATTCAGACTCCTCCGAACTGTTGGTGTCCTTGTACGGCAGCATAGAGAGGGTAAGACAGAAAAAAAAAAATAGTCAAAAGATATTCTGAAAGGTTGAAAAGAAATCTGAAAACAAATAGTAAAAGTCCTGCAAAGAGGAATTACCCTTTGGCAAACTCATGGACTGTGTCCTCCAATTGTCACATTACCAATACCAATTTGGCCATGAGATTGCGTTAAACTGTTGTACATCGCAGCAAGTGTGATTTGATGTTATAGGAGGCATTTCTAAAGACCATTTCAATTTTCCGCTAATTTCCATCTTGCTGTGCTTTTCGATTCTAGTAACATAGTTTATAAGGCTCAAAGATACAAGTCCATCCAGTTCAGCCTATTTTCCTGCAATGTTGATCCAGAGGAAGGAAAAACCCATGAGGTAAGAACAAATTATCCTCATATTAGGCAAAAATTCCTTTTCCAACTCCAAATATGGCAATCAGAATAATACCCTGGATCAAGATCCCACCTGCAGTTATCCAGTACCCATAACTTACAATGTTCTTACACTGAAGGATCAGAAGAATTCCCTGTATCAAGATCCCACCTTCAGTTATCCAGTGTCCATAACGTCTAATGTTCTTACACTGAAGGATCAGAATAATTCCCTGGATCAAGATCCCACCTCCAGTTATCCAGTGCCCATAACTTATAATGTTCTTACACTGAAGGATCAGAATAATTCCCTGGATCAAGATCCCACCTCGAGTTATCCAGTACCCATAACTCGTAATGTTCTTACACTGAAGGATCAGAATAATTCCCTGGATCAAGATCCCACCTTCAGTTATCCAGTACCCATAACTTATAATGTTCTTACACTGAAGGATCAGAATAATTCCCTTGATCAAGATCCCATCTCCAGTTATCTCTTACCCATAACTTGTAATGTTCCTACACTGAAGGATCAGAATAATTCCCTAGATCAAGATCCCATCTCCAGTTATCTCTTACCCATAACCCATTTTGAACCCTTTAATGGAATCAACCATAATAACTTCTTCAGGCACAGAGTTCCATAGTCTCACTGCCCTTGAAATAAAATGGACCCCAGAGAAACATCAAGCAGTTGATTAGGTTCACCTTCCATTACAGATCGATATCCATATATTGTTTTGACGGTAAATCTTTTCCAACTGTGAATAAGCAAAAGGACCAACTCCATAGTGAATAACAGTTCATGCCA
The DNA here is from genome assembly GCA_019650415.1 of Pipa parva. NCBI lineage: Eukaryota > Metazoa > Chordata > Amphibia > Anura > Pipidae > Pipa > Pipa parva. Next base: position 2,019 of record WMED01029127.1, read on the forward strand.
GACTGAGGTAGGAGAACAAGCTTTGGGAGAGAAAATTTGCTTTGAACAGCTTAGTAAATAGCCACAAATTACTGTGTAGGTGACCTTGGTTGAAATAACCATTACATTGAGTGTTTACATATACCTCCAGAAACATGGTCTTTGTAAGAGCAGAGTTTGTCACTACATATGGTGAACTGTGTCAAATTGCAAGCAGGAGCCCAAATCTTCCAACCCAAGAAGGTACATATGGGAGGGTTATACGCTCTGTGGTCTACAAATACAGGGAGGGTCCATAATAGTGTCATACAATAAACTTGTGGAGCATCTGTTAGAACTCTATGGGGTATCTCTACAAAGTAATTACTCTAACCCTAAAACAAGCTGTTTGCAGATATTTCCAATATTTGCAGGACAAGTTAACAGTGGTTCTGGGAGCGGACAATATAACACAATAAAACAAGTAGATAAAAGACAGACAGGTAAAATTAGAGGAAACATCAGAGGTATGGAAAAAGCTATCCGTAATTTCACCCACAAGTCCTGTCATTAACAACTTGCAAATTCAGTTTTAGGAATAGATGCTGCAAACTGGTTACCTTAGAGACAAAACTGATGCAGGAGACAAGAGACCAGGGGCCACCTAATCAAAAAGAGCTCTGCTTCGAGTCTCTAGATATACCATGCTGGAGCATTACATTTTATTGTATTATTATCTTTCAGACCTATTGATGAATAAGGGATTAAGCCAAAGTTTAGTTCTTAAAAACAGGTCATTCCTTAAAAAGAAACTATATACTTAGGGTTATGTGGGTTTCGAGGGAAGGACGTAGACTCATTGATCTATTTCCTATCTCCTTTTCATTATTCGGTAGCTTTGTGTGTGATTACAATCTAATACTGCTGTTGTGTATGTGGACACCCCCATCAAGGAGAGAAGAAGGGACAATAGCTGGCTTGTGATGTCACAGTCCTGGGGTAGAGGAGCACTTATTGAATCCAATTAGTTTATGAACTTCCCCTAAGATCACACAGCCCTAGTTACTGTATAGGAATTACCTGCTGCCTATATCCCCCTATGCACTTAGGGTACTGGATCCATTTAATCCACCCAGCATAGTACCTCATCATCAAAAAGATTTTGTGTCATGCTGGATCAAATGAATCGTAACAGTCCCTGTAAGCGAAATAGTAGGTGAACTTTTTATACTTCCTTGTTTCTATGTATTGTGTTGCCTACCAAGGCATCTATGGAAAAAACAATTAAAGGGAGCAGCTGTAGCTGTAGGCTGTGGGTATATTGTCCAATGCACCAGCTCTTCACTGTAATCCAGTGTACAGAGATGTAATATGTAACATATAAAATAAAATATCCAAGTGGTGCTAGTGGTAACATGCTACTGTACACTAAGATTACAAGCCATGCTGACCAAGTCATCCCTTTAATACAAATATGGTAATTTTTATGGGCTTCCAATAAAGGGATGAGCTTGCCATCTTGCGGATGGTGCTTTTCCACCAGCTCTTTACGCTGTGTATTCTGCATGAGCAAACAGATACCATTTCATTGTACAAACGCCAAGTCATGGGACGCTCATGGAACAAGCTGATACACAGGGAGCGCATGCACTGGGAGGTAGGGACACGTTCTCACTCACACAGAAGCACATGCCTATAGCATTATGATTCCCCCCTACCAGTTCCATTTTCCTCTCACTGTCTATATGTAGAAATCTCTTTTTGGGTCCAACTGCCTCTGAGCTGACAAGTAAAAGGACAAACACAACATGGACACTCCCAGAGGCACAGGCAATGAGGGCAGAGAAATGTGACAATGACAGTCGTGACAGACAACAGACAGTGGCAGGAAGGACAAGGCATTAATTTGAACAAGATCAGAAATATCTTCTTTTCTGTTTCCACTGAGCTCCCATACAATGTGATCTATTGAAACCTGTCTAGAAGCACCAGAAAGAAACACGGGTCCTACACGTTTTATGTGACTCTCCTCCGAACCTAATTTCTGATGATTTTATGCTGAACTCAACGTGAAAACTGCTCATTACTTATTAATGGGCCCTCCTGCTTACAAATTGGTGAAGATACAGCACACGCAAACTCTAGCAGTGAAACAGGCCCACAAATTCCGGGTAACACGTGATGCATGTGATTTTAATAAAATGCTGAAATACTTCCAGCTCTTTCATTATTTGTTTTAATTTAAATTCTTCAGCTTAATCAAGGGATTTCAGGGAACTGTACACAACAGGATCTTCTTCAACTGTATCCTGCATTGCTACTCAGAAGCCGACCAAGTCTTTTTATGATTAACTTGTACCCCTTATTGGAGCAGCTGCCACTCTAGGTTACTCTGTATCTGTGTGTACTACTGCACCCTGATACACTCACACAACATGGAACTCTAGACCTTCTAAAAGTAGGTTCTGAGAAGTTCTTCTCCAACCCAAGCTCCTTGAGTGCTCTCAGCTCAATCTTTGTTCTACAACACTGGGTGGTTGGGAAGCCCTAGCTCTAAAAGCCCTAAGGTACAAGACACGTGTTCTGTTTGCACCATTTGAAACAAACAGGGGGCTTTGACTCTCCTTGTAAAGAGCTGTTGTTATCATCTCTGGTGGAGCGTACTTCTTAAATCTCTGGGGTCATGAAGAAAAGTCCCCAGCTTTGTTGGGATTGTTTTATCTCAAAAGGTCTAAAGAAAAAAAAAAAAATCATGAACATCCTATTTTGAGGTTTAAATTGCATCCATGTACTTTGTCGACTTATTCATCACCTATGTATGAAGAACAACTCATGTATATTTACCCTTCATTCTGTCTGTGTGTGTCACATGGTAAAAAAAAAAAAAAATCTGTGAAAGCAAAACCTTTAGATACGTGGACCACCATGTGCAACCTAATTAATTTCCTGTCATACTATTAGAAGTGCAACTATGGGATAATTGCATCAGTGCAAGATATGCCCAGAAGTCCACCTCCTCCCAAACCCCCTGTAAAGCCAAACCACTTACCAGGATCCAGAGGGGGCATGATTTGATGAAGCTGCTGGGGCAGAGTTTGGGAACAATGCCTTAGTCCGTGAAGGCAAAACATACCTAGATTTGAGGACCACCGTATCCAAACTACTTGTTGGAGGTCACACTCACTTACCTATAGTTCTTTTTGTATGTGTGACATGGTATAATACATAAACACTCTCAGATCCAAGAAGCACCTCATTAAATTAACTAGTTTTGCTTGAGCAAGAGGAGGCTCAGATTGACAACCGCAATGGACATGGACATAATTAAATAGGTGCCCTGTGGATGCCTTATTTTTTTCTGCCTCACTTGTGCCAGAGGGGGTGTCCAAGTTGCAATTTGGAGGGCAAACAGCATGCACAGCAGGAGGGATTACTGCTTTCAGATGCAAGGAACTCAAAACCAAATCAAGAGAGCTAGATAGCTAAAGCTGCATGCAACCCCCCCCTGCAAAAATGGAAGATTCCTGTAGGAGAAGCGGGATGTAGTGAATTGACCAGCTGGGTCCAGCCCCTTACTCACTTTCGCAATGTTGCCCAGGCCCTCCGTGCTTTTGCATGGGCCGTTAGCCTCCTTCCCATTCCGTTTTCTCATTCGCAGCGTATGCCAAGAACATGACTTCCTGTTGTACCAAAAAATGCAGCAGCTTAATTGGAGGTGAAGATATGGTGTTGGCCAAACAGCTCAGGAAAGCCATAGTCCTATGAACACCTTAACTTTAGCGGGGACAGCAGAATTACACACACAACTGGAAGCCCCATATTTCATATACATGCATACATTTCATTTGTTCTTGTAATTACCCATCGTTCTTACAGTGCCCAGCATCTTACAGTTTGATTGGACACAACAATAAGCAATTATTGGCTGAGATCATAAAAATGTGCATCAGGAAGAAAATGACCTGTATTATTTAGCATTGAAAACATCAAGGCTGCACCAAATCCAGGAATAAGACTCAAATTGTACAATTTTCAATATGATCTTTTTTTCATGTTTTCATTTTTAATTAATTTTAGACCTGGGGTGAGGTCCAAAAGACCTAAAACTTGATCACTGATATAAATATACTCATGAATTTCTCATTTCTTACTAGACATGAGTCACAGATCCGCTAAGTTAACACTGGCTGATAAAGTTAAAGTGCCATTGTGTCCACTGGGGAACTGAGAGAAGTGTGTAATACATTAAAGGTTTATTCACATGCAGTCATCAAAATAAAGAAATGCATTTGTGTGTTGTTCCCCTCTCAATAATAAGTTTGACCATAGTCAAATCCCTATATGGAAATTGCCATTAGGAGTTGAACATTTGACTTGATATTTGGTTGAATTTTAAAAATCTTGACTTGGTGCAACCTGAGAAAATACAGTGTACATTACATAATAAAGATGGTAGACTTTTACCAATTAAATTAATGTTAGAATTACTGCCCCAGGCATTTTAGTAAAATCATTAGTTAATTCTCCCAAAAACTTTAGTGGGAGACCCTTTGATAAACCCAATTGATTCCAGACTCTTGGTTACACAACCAGGAACTACAATTATATTCCCCCAGTCTATGCAGAACAAGCAGTGCTTTCATGCAAACTAGTCAATGCCTCATGTTGCTCACCAGAGGCTTAGCCTGCCTTATGTCGGTACTCCTGATGCTAAAGAACCATTTCAAATAGCCTATTAGGATGTGCTCTATAAAAACCTTATTAAATAGTAACTTGGGATACATTCCTGTAATATGAACAACTATGCGGACATTGGTCTTTGGACTAGCAAGGGTAAGGGTTATTTACTTGTTTTCTTTCTAGGATGAACCTGTTTACCCAGGGTCTTTTTTTCAGTTAGCCTCAATGTAACTTTGTAACTATGTCTATTTAACTATGAGTCAATATACTGAAAGGTTAATGTAACATATGCATCATGAAGGACAAAAAACAAATGCTACCAGGTATTTTTAAATGGTACAGTCAGCTAACAGGAAGAGTCTTATAACTACACGTGAAATGTGTATGTCTCTAGAAAGACTCTTTCAGCTAGCAGGAAGTGGCTATGGGCAAACAGGAAAAGTGCTGAGCCAGCAGGAAGTGACTATGAGCAAACAGGAAGAGTGCTGAGCCAGCAGGAAGTGACTATGAGCAAACTGGAAGAGTGCTGAGCTAGAGGGAAGTGAATATGTTCAAACAGGAAGAGTGCTGAGCCAGAGGGAAGTGACTATGAGCAAACAGGAAGAGTGCTGCATGAGCAGGAAGTGAATATGGGAAAACAGAAAGAGACTTGAGGAAAATTCTTTAAACTAGCAGGAAGTGACTCTGAGCTATCATAATATAACTTTAAACTAAAATAAGACACCACTAAGCTTCAAAAAGTATCGTCTTGTACCATCCCAGACCAAGCAATACAATGTACCTTCATTTAAAGGCCCCACATTACCTTTTAACAGGCTAAGTCAATGCACAAAGTTGTGTCAATAAAATGGCATAAGAACTCTGTATATACCTCATGAAAACATGCTCCCGGTGAAAATTTATTTTACATATTTAAAATAGTACATTTAAAATTATTAGTTACAATACAGGTACAATGATGAAACATTGCGACTATCATTATATTGCACAATCTGATTATTTTTTTTCCATTTTTTTTTTTTTTTTACTATTTTCTCATTTAAATAGTGCAAAATACTTTATACAGGAATGTAACTGGTAAGAGGGGGAGGAGCCTCGCAAAACAAAAAATATTTTTTTTTTTTTTTTTTTACAAGTGACTGTGAACAAATATATATTAAAATAAACAGAAATAAAGTCCAAATAAAAAGGAAAAGAAATTACAGGCTGTACATAAAAATTGCCATAGACAACATTAAAAATTTCTCCTCTTTGAGAAGTTAGGCCGAGTCCGACATAAGATCTACAAGATTAGTAGCTTGGCACTACACAGTCCAGTCCACATCGGTTTCCGTGTTGGTGTAAAGAAGAATCAACACAGAACTGGCGTTTACCATTTAGCCTTGAAAATCTGTACAACTATTAACAAAATGGAGTATCCTGCCCATCGACCAATGCACGGCTCCACATTCAACAATTGTTCCGCTACGGGAAAAGAAAAATCTGCAGAAAAAATCCCTAACTCTTTTTTTTTTGTGTTAATTCCGCTAAAATCCATTTTACTGCTTTCCAGGACAGCCAATGCGGCACTTACTTGATACATCTGTTGCTATTTTCAGCTGAAGACTTAGATATTTGCCCCAAGACTGAGCCTGGAATCCAACCTTCAGCTGCCGGAGAGTGGTTGTTGGACGGTCGGTATACCAGAAACATGTTCTGTTGATTGATGGCTAAAATTTGTACAATTTCCCCTTGGTATACGCAAATCTCGTTCTCTTTCAGTGCATAGTAGTCCTGGATAACAATCATTGAACTGGTCCCATTACATCCGCTCAGATCCCTCTACAGAGAAAGGAAATGATTAGTAAATATAAGCTGCTCACAAGGAAAATGACCTCATATTTGTCTTTTGTTCACCCAGGAGGATGGCATATCCCAACTTGTACATTAACTGGCATATTGTTAAGAAATATTCCTAAACAAAGATTTGTGGGAACCTTGGAGAACACACAGTTTCAGACCAGTATAGCATTTGGATTTCCAGAGTTGGGGCCTTATTGACTTAAGGCCGAATAGTTATGTAAAGCTCTGAATTCACATCTATTCGCCACTTCCCCATGTTCCCTTATTGATCAAACTCTGTGATGTGGGAATACACAGCTAATTCGGGCAACTACGATAGTCGTGGATTTGTGGAGCACTTTGCATTACTCTACATGCGTGTGCACAGGTACTTTTACTAATGACTAAGCGGCAGAGTGTGTCGAAGGTGCTAATGCGACTCTGTTAACTGCTCTGAATTCACCTGTTTGACTTCACCACATCAGACTAGCAAATTAGGGGGTTGATGGCAGAGCTCCGCATTCTACTTCTATTTGACTGGCCATGCCACACAACGAATTTGACAGCTATTGCCGCTGTCCGCTTGTTTGACAAGTTTATTTGCCGCTTAGTCGAAAATAAGAAGTGAATTTGCAACTATTTTGGAGATGGGACTTGAATTGTATTGAGGTGAAATCGACAGATGAATTCACTCTTTAGTCAGTCAAGGCCCATGGTGTTTAGTGACGCGATATGCATTAGAGCAGGGGTGAGTCTATTTAACTACAGAGCAATTTGATTGACAGGAGGGAAAAAAGGGGGTGGGATCTGGGCTAAAGGGGCAAGATTGAGGTAGAAGCAGTAGATCCAGTATTTGCTTTGCAGACCTGAAGTCTCCGAGTGACTCTGTTAACATTCATTAGACTGAAATAGATTTAGGCTTAGGTATCATTTGTTAGAGGTTTTGCTGTATTCATCATTTAGTCATGACTAATACTCTAATGTACTAAACAAAAATCATCCAGTAACTTACAGAATACATAAATGCCAAGCAGGGCTGTGGAGTCAGAGTCGGGGCAAATGAGAATGCTCCCCGCAATGAGCATGATGATGTGTGAGGCCGGGAAAGGAGAAGAAGGAGCTGCACGCTGGATTCTGTGTCAGCCAGCGCTGTGCAGGAGGTGTCAGGGGAAGCATCGGGAGCTGGCTAATTACAGCACAGCTCATGCTGTGACTGTAATCAATTGGCTCAGTATAAGGTAAGTATTTCAACACTTGTTTTTTATTTTTTGACTTTAGTTCTCCTTTAAAATAAGATATGTGCAGTGTGCGTAGGGATTTTCATAGGGTTTTTTTTTTAAAGTCCGGCCCTCCATCGGTCTGAGGGAAAGTGAACTGGCCCCCTGTACAAAAAGTTTGGGGACCCCTGCACTAGCAGATCTATGATAAGTGCAGCCATTCCTTCCAGTGCCTTTGTCTCTGATCTGCAGCAAGTAGGTTCACTAATGTACATAAAGTCCAGCACACATTCAATCAATTAAGAGCCTAGAGCATTCTCATTGGCCCCCGCACTGAAAGTGATGATGTTTAAGCCCTGAAACACCTGAGGTGTAACAGGGCCAGTCAGCCAGCGCTGTGAAGAAGCGTCGGGGGAAGCATTGGGAGCCGACTAATTACAGCACAGCTCATGCTGTGACTGTAATCAAAATGGCTCAGGATAAAGTATTTTAACACTTGTTTTTTATTTTTTGACTTTTTAATTCTAATTTAAAGTAATAAAAAAAAAACGGGAACACAATATTTTAAATACACTTTGCTGCCTGCCCCACAACCCCCTCTCACACTGTGCTGCTTTCCCCCACAACC
>WMED01029128.1:0-10322 GCA_019650415.1 Pipa parva
TTCCACAGGGGCAGATCGGCAGGCTTCCACAGGGGCAGACAGCAGCATGGAAAAGAGGGAAAGCGCCATCCTCCCTCTGCTTTTACAGCAGCCGTTGCGGCTGCAGTAGAAAGCACGTGTGCAACTTCCTAGTACGATCATGTGACGATGACGTCACAGAAGAGGCGGTCCCGGTCCCAGGAGGGTTGGTGGAACTCCGGAGCTTCAATCTGTATGCTGCAATCGGTGAGTATTTTCACCGATTGTTCAGCATTTTGAAGCTTTTAAAGATAGGGAGAAACTACGGCATTAGTGTTTAATGTACAGAGATGCAACGCTGTAGTTTCTCCCTCTGGTGGCGACTAAAGGGTTAAGTGCCAGGTTGTGACCAACACAAGAGGATGGAGATCCCTGCCTCATAGAGCTTACAATCTAAGTAAAAAAAAAAAACCCCACCTTGATCGCTGACAGGTGAAGTCCCATTCCTATCCCATAATGAAGACCTGTGCCAGGGGCTTTAGTATCTTTAAAAATCTGTGCATATTTTATATGGTCCTAGTTATGTAGTTCAAGGGGACAGGAAACTGCAATTATTTATTTTTCCCAGCATGTAGTGTAACATAACAATAAAGGAGTTTTATTCCCTCTGGATTAATTTGCAAAAAATACATGTTAACTTATCCATCATCAGCTAACTGAACAGGCGCAGTGCAAATTCCAATGAGATATGAGTGATCGAACCCTGTTGGGCTGGACTTACATGTGTAAAATAGATTTATTCTAAGAGAGATTACAAAAGTAATGTTTTATGATTATAAATCATTTTGCAATGTAATGTTATCAAAGCTAACCTCAGCGTTCATACATGTTTTAGGGACCTTACTTCAATGAGGGTTTAGTGTCTCCTTATAATGGTTTCAGGAATTCCTGCCTGACAATGCAGAAGGACAAAAAAGAATTTGGTCAAATGGCTGAACTATCTAAATAACTTAAGCACAGTACAAAGAGTGAGTTTTTCATTGTGGTTTCTAATACAGCAAAAAAAAAAAAAAAAAAAAATTGTATTAAATTCAAACACTGTCTCAAAGTTGCAAAGATTCTCTATAGGAGATAGAAAATCAACTGTACTAGCCATGAAAAATGGTTCTCTTATCTGTGCCATAATTGGGTTTCTACCATGTGCATTAATTACTTTAAACTTTGGTTAAGTTAGCTCTTTTGCGGCAATTCAGCTGCTGTTAAAATTATATAATCTGCAGCTGAATAATTACAAAAAGGAAAGAACAAATAATGGAATACTCATCCAAAAGATTTTTCTTTTTTTTCAGAATTATTACAATGACACTTTCAGGAAGTAATCCTTCTGAAATAAAAAAAAAACTGTTTTAAGAAAGACTTAATGGGAAAAAAATAAATCTGGTAAATCTGCCATCAGAAACTGATACAGATTTCAAAAATCCAGAACCCGCAAAATTCATTTATATTCCTTAATCATTTGAGACCCTGTAAATAGGACATTTGGAGGGCCCCTCTGACATACTGATAAACATTAAACATTATTGTTCTAGACATGTCAGCGACCGGCACACTTGTAACCAACATACCCGTTGGCTACAGGAAACTGGTTTTCAACAACTGAAAAACCACAGCTTAAAAGACCATTAACCTTGAGTAAAAGGAAAGGGTGTCTGATGGGTTTGTGTTTTGTATACAATATGTGTAGATCTTCAGCTCAGAAAATGTAATCAAAACTCTGTATACCATTTACTCCTGTCAAATGTTATACATTGATTTAAAGTAGTAATAGCATTACATTAAAAAACAAAAAAAACAAAAAAAACAACTATCTCCATGTTGATCCAGGAAAAAAGTAAAAGTAATTTTAAAAAATTGTCATTGTCAAAAGGGCAAATTGAATTTGCTACAATTCAAGTTGCAACACCAAAATAGTTGCAAATTGACTAAGCAGCACCTAGTTTTATCAAACATGTGGATAGTGGCAATCACTGAAATGCAATGTGTGCTGTTGTCAGTCAGATAGAAGCAGAATGCGGAACCCTGCCATCAGTCCCCTAATTTGCCAGTCTGATATGGTAAAGTCAAACAGGTGAATTCGGAGCTGTACACCAAGTTGAATTTGCACCTTTGACACACTCCTCCACTTAGTTAATAGCTGAAGTACCTGTGTATGCACATGCAAAACGATGCAAAGAGCTCCGTAAGATTGTGACTATTGTAGATGCCGGAATTGGTCACGTATTGTCCACTTTGCAGGCTTTAGTCAATTGTGTGAACATGGGGAAGTGGCGAATAGATGTGAATTCAGACCTCTACATGACTATTTGGACTTTAGTCAATAAGACCATAATTCTCTACTCATTATTCATTAAACAGAGAATTCCCATAGTGAATTTGTGACTGTGTCAGTATTCTTACAGTGAAGTCATGACTGCGTCAGTAGCTATCTATTGTGTAGTGTGCGATAGTCATTAGCTGGCGAATTCGCCACATCGCAGAGTTTGCTGAATACCCAAATATTGGAAAGTGTCGAATTCACACCTACACGTGACAATTCGGACTTTGGTAAAGAACCCCTTTACTGTAAACCAAGGAGAGGTTTTATTTATTTTCATATAGCGCACCAAAGCATAGATACAAGAAATACAGTTTCCAAAATAAGAAAATTGTTAGTCAACAACTGACTTGCATTGGCCACAGACCAGGGGGGTGGTTTTTTTTTTTCCTTTTTATGTCAGACAGAGAATGGAAAAGAAAAGAAAAAATGTGCGGTTAATGAAATAAATGCTAGAGGGGAAAAACCTTTAGATCATTAAAGGTATAAAACAATGTCATGAATTTTACAGATAAGGAAAAGCTTATATAGAAAAGGAAAGTAACAGTCAGAAGCCTTCGAAGAATGATGATTCAATCCAATAGTTTAAAGAAAAGTCATATAAACATCATAATAATTCACAATATGTCCATTACTGAGGATTAACCATGCAAAACATATAATATTCCGCTATACAAATATAATTATAACTATCAAGTGAATAACAATAAAAAAAATGTGAATGTCATCTTAAAGACGAACTATTATACCCCAACCATAACGGATATTCTAAAAGCGCAGGGTCTTTTCAGCCTACACCGCTATGATATAAAGTACCAAATCAGTACTTTTGGGATATAGTGCTATATTATAGAAAAGCATGTGCTAGTATCTAATGGCCATTGCATTGGATATATATTAATATGCTAATAAATATCAATAAAATACATTTAAGTTTGTGTCTGTAATGTTTATACCCCTTGAAATTTTCCTCTTTTAAACACTTCTACAAGAGCAGACAGCTTTTGCAGCATTGACAGATGCTGCAAACCTGGGGGAAGAGAATTGTCAGAAAGTTGAATAAAGGTGATTAAGATGTAGGTGAAGAATCACCACCGAGAGGAAAGTACCGCGTTTATAGAAATCAGGTTGACCTTACTGTTGGCTACAGTTTGTATAGTGGAATAGACTGCATTCCTGTAAAGATGGACTGGAGTTTTGCAGAGGGTGACTAAAATGTTTGCAGAAATACGAAACCAGTTATGAGAGTAAACTCAGGAACACTGTTTTGGGAGTATTCTACAAGGTTTATGATGTTAAATTGAATCTAGTAAGAAGTTGAATCTAGTAAGAGGGCTTAATAAATGAATGGATCTGCTACAAGGATAAACCCTTTTGGACAAATTTATATCAAATGTAAGAAACACAGGGAGGTAAAATGTAAGGCATATTTTATAGAGGATCACTTATTTATTAATCAATATTTATTTTGCATTTCTTGGAACAGCTGGGACAAATCATAATCATGAAGGGATTTTACTTGCCTACACATTTTCTTGTTACTTAGAACTTCATATACCTCAAAGGGAAGTAGGTTTTCTGTAACTGCTGTGTAAGCAATTACAACCAAATGCATGCACAGTAACAGCAAACCTAAGTAAGATATGATCAGAAAACTTTCAGACATGTAGTGAGAACAAAGGCTCCTTGTCCTGAGAGGACACACCTAGTAAGATCCTTGTACTTATCAGATTCTTATCTATGACCATGGATTGGAGCAGTGATGCCCATCCTATGGCCCGCGACAGTGCTATCCGGCCCACGGCCCGAATTCTGAAATCCGAAATGTTGCATACAAGTGTGAATTCCCCAGCTAAAGACAGTTGCAATAGACTGCTGTCGCTGTTGCATCTTTGTAATGAAAATATTGTCGCAGTCGCGACTTTACTATGGAAATTGTCACCGCTGTAACTTTAAAATTTGTCGCGGTCGCGTTTTTATAGGTCACAACTTTGAAGCAGTCCGTGACACGCGTGTCACAATTTTATATGGCCCCCAGGCCAAAAAAGGTTGGGCATCACTGGATTAGAGAAATGAAATTCCAGATTCAAATGTTTTTTTTTAAAGGTACAGGCATAGGAAAGAAATCAGAGCTTTTACACTACTGATCTTAATATACTGTAGATCACAATAATATATACTTCTACATCAGAAAGTTAAACTCTCACTGGTCTCCACCAGAATGTCGGTTTAGTTTTATAGGGATATAGACAACCCACTGCAATTGAGATAAAATAAATACTGCTCTCCGGAAATAAAGTCTAACATTTCTTCTAGGTGTTGTACAATAAAACCTTTAAGTGCTCCCTCTGAAGCATAGAGATGGAGCAATGCACCTGTGAGAGCAAGGTTACTCCCTCCTGTGGCAGGACCGATTCCACAGAGATCTGCCACATTTGCCCTGCTTGGGGAGTTACTGACATCTAAACAGGTTTCAACAGCAGAAGAAACAACAGGAACTTTTTCTTAAAGGGAAACTATAGTCAAATTACATCTTTAAATATGCCTTATTTAATTTGAGTGAGAAGTGTTTCTCCCCAGGAGATGTTTCATGTGACCCAGAATGATTGAGTAGGTAATCCTGATAAACTCCCACACCATGGAAATGTGTGACGTTTACTGGCCAGTTTTCCATGAAAAGGTACCCTCCTCCGGACATTTTTGCCCTACTTACTACATGTGCACAAGCCACAAGTCAGCTTTCCCTCTATAATCTCCTGCATTCCAATCTTAATTTATGTGGCAAAAAGGTCAGCACACTGTTTAGGGTAGGTTCACACTGGTGTTTTTATATGGAGCGTATGATACACCACACATTTAAAAAAAAAAATGCTCCCATTGTAAACCTATAAACTTACCTAGTTCCGGACACACTGTATGACGTGCATATGCTGCGTCCGGAATGCTGGCCAACGCATTTTGTGCCGGTGTATTATGCCACACACAAAATGCAGCCAGATAGGAAGAGCCTTGAACACCGAGGGAGCATTCACACTGTTGCTGGTAAGTACAATGGGAAAAATACGCCAGAGCGTATCTTTTTTTCACACTAGCGTATTATGCGCTGCATAATGTTGCCTGACTTGCAGAACAGAAAGAGGCGGGAAAGTGTGTGGGGGGGGGGAAGTAAAATGTCAGCTCTCAGGAAAACTAATTAAGGAAAGCAAACTGCAAGTATTATTTCTTCCCTAAATGTTTTTATTAACTATTTGTGTCAGCAATTGGCTTAGTATAAAGAAGTTTTATATGTATTTGTGCAGTTATAGCAACACTATAGTGCCCCTTTAAGGAAGTTAGTATCCTGTTAGAGGTGGGTTTAACATTGAGCAACCTTCCATAAATCCATAAAACACAGATACATACTTGTGAAAAGATCATCATAGCCATATTATCATATGCCTCAACACCTAATTAGCCAATGGCATTACTGGTTTTTCCTCTTACCTAGACCTGCCAACTTCCACTATGCTGCTTCCAGAATTTGCTGTGAGCAACCATTAAAGCAAACCATTGGCTGATTAATTTGGGCAGGTTTAAAGACACTGTTTCTGCACATTTGTACAGTAATTTGTTGTTTAATTCCAATACTAGAAACTTTAGCATTTTAGGATGGTTTTGAGAAACCTTGTACTAAAACAATTGCCTCTCTACAAAATACCGCAGCTTTAACATATTGCTTATTTTTAGCCTTGCTTTTACTTTTGCCTTTAGCTAGATTAAAGCAAGTCCTGGAATGAAATTAAAAAATCCACAAGCCATCCCTGCCCACCACAAACAGGTCGACTGTAAGCAAAGGGTCAAAAGACGCTATGGGCTCAGTTCCAATGCAAAGCACCAAAGACTAGCTACGCCAATTACAAGATCCCATGGAATATGAACACTGTAACATCTCTACACTACCATGAAAAACATCCTGGGGTCCCTCAATAAAATAAATATTTTAAAAGGAATTTCCTTTGTCAAGTGACATTACTAACTTGTCTAAAAGAAGTTAGGCCATTGGGGGTGCTGTTTAATTGGAGTCTGTGAGCAATATTCTACCTTGAGCCAATGGATCAGCATGAATCTGGCACCAAATACTGTACAAATATTCAACTAAATAGGTCTCTATTTGCAAAAAAACATGGCAAGTTATGATTTACTAAACAGATGTAAAAAGTAAAAGTTAACAGTCTACGTTGTCCTTTTAATACAAGCAGATCAATAAGTATTCTAATAATAAAGGTTCATGTGCTAGGAAAAAAGGGAGTTGCAGTGGTTGGGAACTGACTTTTTTAGTTCTAGAGAACTGGAAATATTTAATTACTGGTGACATTTCACCTTGAGTTATATTGCTAATTCTTATCCAAATAAATGAGGCCAGCCAGAAAGTTCAAACAGGTTCACAGTAAATAGATTCATGCACGTCACTTTAAAATGCAGCATAGACTGAAAACAATCTCCCAACCTGTAGCGAACAAATAAAATAAATAACGGAAAATAGAATTCATATCTCGGAGGGAAATTATGCTAAACAAACAAATAAGGCTTTTATTTTAAAGTAGGTTAGAGGTGGGACAGACAGGGTGGGCCAAGAAAATCTTATCTGATATTTAATGTTTAGAGGATACCACTCAACTGTACTTCTGATGCAGCTGAATTGAAATTAAATGAATGTCATTGTTTAGCATGCTAGAAGCACAGACTGTTTTTTGAGGAAGGAAGTAGGCTAGTGCTTTTCCAAAAAAAGATAAGCAGTTTGATTGTGTTCCAGAATAAGACTTGGAGAAGAAGGAAATGGTCACTGCCGTCAATTCTGCCTTTATTAAAAGAACAGTAACACCAAAAATTGAATATGCCTCAAATCCATTTATAATTACTATATATTCAGTCCGTGCATTTATTCTACATTGACTACAGAAATTAAGATACTTAGCTTTAAATTTGGCCTTTAGGGCACACTTTTCTTATATATATTTCCATAGGAAACAATGGAACTGGGCGAGGTCTGTTTAACAACACGACTGCTATCAGTAAAGATTAAAAAAAAAAAGAACAGACAGAAAGCAATAAAATTCATTAATTTAACTTCAAAGACTACATTTTCACAAGTGCAGAGTTTAAATAACTACCATGACGATCCAAATTGGATTTTTTTTTTTTGCATTACTGGTCCTTTAGGCTGGGGTCAGGCTGGGGTCACACTAGCTAAATTTCAGAGTTCTTTAAATCAGGGTCATTATTGTCCATCTTACAAAACACAATTCTACAACCTTGAAAAACTTTGGTGGTGTTAGGAACCGGCCAGATATAAGGTTGGAACTGGCTGTTTTGTAGTTAATATTGGATAGGAAATTTATTTTATAAATCTGTGATCTATGTATACCCACTATAATTTATCTTTATTTCTGTTTTACTTTCTCATTAGGGCAACACTATGGTCTAAATCAGGGATTCCAAAACTACGGCATCCGGCCCCGAGGCCATTTACCTGACCCCCGACGCCAGGGCCGGGACTAGAGGTAGGCAACAGAGCTGTGGAGTTAGTAAGCCAAAGCCCGACTCCGACTCCTCAATTTCCCATGACTCCGACTCCCTCATTCATGCCGCATGTTTAAGATATAACTTAATTTAAACTTTTTATCATCCTTATGATACAATAATCAAGCTATTTAGGTAGAACATAAAATATATTTATTGGATACAAATTTGCAAATATGCAAAACGTTGCAGTAAGTGGGGGGGGGGGGAAAACAGTTTTCAACAAAAGCGTTGAAAGTTAATTTTTGTAGTGAGCAAACTTCTTTAATCCTGTTTTCTCTAGCAGATCTGTGATGAGTGCAGCCATTCCTTCCAGTGCCTTTTCCTCTGACCTGTAGCAATTAGCTTCTCTACTGAGCATGTACATAAAGTGCAGCACACATTCATTTCAGTTAAGAGCCTAGATCCTTATACAAGGAACAGAACAGACCTTTACAGGACATTTCGTTATTTTCCCAAATTCTTATGCAAATATATTCAGCATATATTGCAATGAACTAACACTACCAATGTATTATATGTTTTGGGAGTCTGAGTCGGTCCATTTTATAACGACTCCGACTCCACAGCCTTGGTAGGCAGGGTGCTGCAAGAGGGGGGTGCAATCTTGGCGCTTGTCCCCCTCCTTTTCCCTACCTACCCAGCACAGTGTGGGAGGGGGGTTGTAGGGATAGGCAGCGCAGTGTGAGAGGGAGTAGAACGAATGTCAAAAAACAAGTGTTAAAATACTTACCTTATACTGAGCCGATTGATTACAGTCTCAGCATGAGCTGTGCTGTAATTAGCCGGCACCTGATGCATCCCCCGCCACTTCTTCACAGCGCTGGCTGACTGGCAGCCAGCGTCGCAGCTCCTCCCACCCTGTTACACCTTGGGTGTTTCAGAGCTTAAACATCATCACGTTCAATGCGGGGGCCAATGAGAACGCTCCCAGCAATGAGCGTGATGATGTATGAGGCCAGGGAAGGAGAAGAAGGAGCTGCATGCTGGCTTCTATGTCAGCCAGCGCGCTGTGCAGGAATCATTGGTGGAGGCATCAGGAGCTGGCTAATTATAGCACAGCTCATGCTGTGACTTTAATCAATCGGCTCTGTATAAGGTAAGTATTTTAACACTTGTTTTTTTATTTTTTGACTTTAGGTCTCCTTTAAAATAAGGTATGTGCAGTGTGCATTGGGATTTTCATAGATTTTTTTTTTTTTTTTAAAGTCCGGCCCTCAGTTGGTCTGAGGGACCGTGAACTGGCCTGGCCCCCTGTGTAAAAAGTTTGGGGACCTCTGGTCTAAATGGTCACTTATAAGCCATGTAGTACAGCTGTAGGTGACATTTATTTAGAGAGAAGGGGTCTTATTGACTAAAGGTCAAATAGTCAGATAGAGGTCTGAATTTGCATCTATTCGCCACTTCTCCATGTTCGCTTATTGAATAAACTCTGGGAAGTGGTGATACATGACTAATTCAGGCATCTACGATATTTGCGAACTTATGGAGATCTTCCCATCTCTTTGCATGCACAGGTACTTCTACTATTGACTAAGCAGAAGAATGTGTCAAAGGTGTGAATGAGACTAGATGCACTGCTCCAAATTCCCATGTTTGACTTCTCCCCTTGTCGAATTGCGAGGTTGATGGCACAGCTCCAGTGTTGAGTAAGGTCACTATTCATTCAAAAGTGACAATGGCGACTGTAACCAAGTGACAATATGACCTAGGTACAAAGTGACATAGAAATAGAATATTCGCAGAATACAGTTAGTGGGACAGTGTGAGACTGACATCACTGCCCTTCACTTGTCAAATCCACCTCACTTCGCACCCTACTTCTATCTGACTGACTACGCCACACTATGCATCCGACAGCCATCGATGCTCTCTGCTCATCTGACCAGTCTATTTGCCACTTAGTCAATAACGAGAAGTGAATTCACGACTATATTGGCAAAGTGACTCATATTGTAGAGAGGTGAATTCACCCTTTAGTCAATAAGGCCTTAAATCTCCATTTTGGTCTTTTTTTTTAATGCAATTTTGTTATTGCTTTTATTTCAAACACTGAAAATATAAGGTAAATCACTAAAAAATGAGAATTGCTTGTTTACATTTGTGATTTGAACTAATTTTGTCTAATTAGAAAGAGATGTAGTTTAGTATTAGATTACTTTTGTTTGCACCCCCAGCTTGGACCAATCATGTCCAGAAATCTATACCGGATACTGATCAGAGCTACCAGTTGGTTCAGGCTCTGCGACTATCCCCCTGCCCAGCTACGACCCTACCACTTTTCCCACAGCTGCCCTGCACCATGCTATTACTAATGAACCTGTGGGGTACATAAAGTACAATTTGCTTGCAAGGCATGATCATAGCTGGGAACTTCTAACCTAAAGAATTTGGAATTCAACTGATCCAGCCAGGTCGGGGGGGGGGGGGG
>WMED01029129.1:0-10322 GCA_019650415.1 Pipa parva
GTAACTTTGGGAGCAAAAATTAATATAAGGCACTGTCTTATTTTCGGGGAAACACGGTACCAGATCCTTTCAATGGATTCATGGACAACAGTAAAAAGGATGCTCCACCTACACGTTCGTAATTTTATGGACAAGAGCGTTCAAGGTTTAGAATTCCCTCCCCAATTCAGTGGATTGTTTCATGATGAGATAATATTTAGATTAAAAAACATGGAAGAACAAAATTATCACCCTTTTAGGCCAATTGGTGACTGTTTTAAAGGAGGCTTTGCTCCGCGTGAAAGACTCTGAGAGGTGCTGAACTGGACAGAATATTGTCCTCTTCCCAAGCATAAAGTATTTACATTAGCACAGTTACCCATAACAGGAGAACTTCAGACACTATCTAATTGGACGATACTGGTGCCCAAGCAGGCTGACAATACGCTATAATAACTACTAGTAAGGATTACAGGTAGTAACAGGTTGGCAAAGCTGATGCCATTATGAGTGATGATACCATTAGCCATTGTGCCGGGAACGAATGAAAATTTTGCAGCATTCTTGACAAAATCGCGAGTGAGGGCGCAACAGTGCAAAAGTAAAAAAAAAACAAAACACAATTCTGAAAATGTATGGTGTCTTTGTAAATCACACTTTACTCCCTTTGGTTAAAGGGAAACCAACATGTACCAAAGCCGCAGCAAGTGCAAACTTTCTTTGTTTAATCATTAAGGCAAGATTGCATTTTTCTGCCATGTTTAGACCCTAAACATATTCCCCCAATTGCCAGACTATGCCCCAAGAAAACTTTCTTTGAATTAACGTACCCTATAACCATAACTGATATGCAATAAGTACAGGGTCCACCAGCCTAAACCGCTATATTATGAAACATCAAGCCAGTAGCTTTGGGCTGTAGCGCCATCTCATAGAACTGCTGGTGCTAGTATCTCACGGCTGCCATATTGGATCCTCATTAATTGTGCTGGGTTTCACACATGCTCTGTAGAAGCAAATGCCAAGGACACCAGTTTTCTCAGCAGGGGGGTAGTGACTGAATTACTACCAAGGCTGCCATGTACTTGTTTAATAATGCATGTAGAAGAATCAAGTGACTTTAGTGCTTCTTGAATGATCACATATGACTAAGACTGTCCTTTCGAAGAGGTAAATAGGTTTATGACAAAAGGAAAAATCAACTTGCTCACTTTCGCACCTTTTTAAAGTTTGGGAAAACCATACAACCAAAAAGTCATAAAATTACTATTTTAATAAATACTAAACAAGCAATTCTAGACACCACAGCTATATAAACTACCCCCCCCCCCCTTCATAAAAAATCTACTTGTTACATTATGAACTCCACAGGAGTTCAGAAGACCACAGGCAAATCCACCAAAGTCCACCCACACCACACTAAAAGAATATGAAACAGCCACACTGTATTTACATACACAACCACTTATTCTGGGTTTATATTTTCAGCATCACAATATCCCCTAAAAGCCAAGAAGGACTTGATGTTTTGAATACAAGTCGCTTCCATACAACCCAAAACCAGGAAGCACCACGCCAATAATGAACAATGGCCGACAAAAAAAATGAACGTCTTTCTTACCTTGAGTTCTTTCCAGGAATCTAGAAGCTTGGTGGCCAGATCACTCATGTCCAATATCTTGTCTACTGGTTCTTGGCTCCTCTCGCTTTCCACATCAGACACTCCTTCCTCTTCGTCTTGAGATGGCGTTTCTACAGCAAGAGCATCTTCAGTTTTTATTCCATTACCTTCCTTTCCCTCAGCATCGTGGGAGTCTGTTTTGGCTACATCTGGTATCGACACTCCCTCGGTTTTGGATGTTGGAGGTTTCTGTTCCTCAGCCAGTGATGGTTCTAATTTCACTGGAGCAGTTCCATCCTCTGCTTTTCCCTCATCTTTGGGCTCTTGATGTTTGGTCAATGGAGCATCCTTAATTTCAGGGGCAGGTTGTCCTTCGGGTTTTTCAGACACATCCTTGACTTCAATTTCACTGGCTGCATCAGAAACAGCGCTGTCCATGCTGTTTTCACTAATAATTTTAAGCCTCCTTAGCACAATCTTTTTGGGAGCATCGCCATCAGTTTCTACGTTCAGCTTGGTGGCTGCCTCAGGAGCATTGGCTGGCATATTGAGAGGCGTGTGAGCCCGGGAAGTATTCTCGCTAGAATACCCATCACCCTCACTGAGCTGCGGGATAGCAGTCTTTGTTTGAGACCAACGCTGAATAATTGGGAGAATTTTACTCTCTTCAAGCATATTTTTATTGGGAATCGGGAGCATTTCTAAGGTTTGGATGATCTAAATCAAAAAGGGAGAAGAAAAAAAAAAAGCAGAACAGTTTCTCGTAAGTTGGCGTCCAAATATTATATTTTCTGTGCAAGTGTTTTATAATTCTAAGTAAAGGTTGCGCAAGTCTAAACAGAACTTTGTACATATAAGACAACTGTATGGCTAACCATACTCAAGCTAATGACACATGTAGAAAAATAGAAATGGGTCTTGAGGTTTTCTACAGGGCAAAAGTTGACCTCTTTGATAATCAACAGCCCCTATAGATAAACGTTTAAGATACTAGGCATACTTTCTCTAACTGCAGGCCTCCCCACCCCCATTTTACGATTGGCCGGTTTCTATAAAACCTTGCTGAGAGGAATCTCTATGCAGTTGGAAGGTCTGGTCCACCAACCTCAAGCTGCAGCTTAATGCTATTATTGGTGTTTCCTCGACTGTCCCCGAGCTCTGCCATCCAGATCCATAAAACTGACAAACCATGGCATTCAAGAAATGATTTCAGGCAGGACTGAGACTGTGTGTTCTGCGTAAGGGAAAAAGTGATGAGAGTAACGGTCAACAACAACAACAAAAACAACATGGAAGCCAAAAGTACTGTTGGGACAACAATGAACAATAGTTCAATTACATTCAACAATAAAACAGCAGGAGATGTCAGAGAAATGAAAGTCAGTCAATTTCACTTATTTTTTATTCCTATATCACCCTACAGCCCAAAAATATTCAGGTGACTTCACAGGCCAAACATAATTCTATGAATTCCTAGAGGTCATTTTGTATACTTTAACAACACTGTAAAAGTTAGTAAGCCCCAAAACATTAAAAAGTCCATCCGGTTAATCAATTGCCCTAAAGACTGTAATCCAGAGGAAGGCAAAAATATCCACAATGCAAAAAGCCAGTTATCCTCACCTTAGAGACAATGTTCTTCCCACACCAAATATGGCAATCAGAATAATTCCCAGGAAGAACATAGAGGCCACTTACCTTTAACAGCCTGAGACAGGTCAGCTTCTGTTCGATCGTTTCTGCTCTGACCATCAGACGCGATAAGCTAAGGACTTGATTCTTGTCAGACAGTCCCTCCCCATTTTCCAACAAAACTTCCAGTTCGCCGTCAACCTAAAACACAAAAAAACCCATCAAATAATAAAGAATTTCTGACGGGATTAGGCAATGTGGAGTTAGCAAAGTTCTTAATCGGAAACTGGTTTGATTGATCGCCATTCTACTCCCTGCTGAACACACGCAAGGCCCTATACACACACGTGAGGCATGCATGGGTTGAGAGATATTTTATTTTCCTTGGATTTTACATCTTTTGAGAAGGTTTTAGAATACAGGTTTCTTGGAAGTTTTTGCATTTGAAAGATTTTATCCTGATGCTGGTTCTTTGCTTAGGATTCTTATTTGGCTCATTTTCTAATTAAAGACATTCGCTTGCCTTTTCCTTCAAATATCTGAGGTGAATCTCCTCCCACCAAAGAATTGAAATTTCAGTGATAGAATTATGGAAGAGAAACTCACCGTGTCCTTCTTCCGTGGCCTCTCTTTCTTCATCTTTCCTCCAGCTGCCCTAACGCTGACCCGGTTTTCCCCGCCAAGGAACCCTCTGCAGTTTTCGGCACCGCAGTAGCACTTCTGGGCCTCTTTGCTATGAATTTGAGAAATTAAGGATAAAATGGAATGTCAGTACGGCAAACAGAAATTGTAAACACGGAGCATGAAGAACACAAGGTCTGATGAAGCCAATACTTGGGAAGAGAACTATGGAAAATAAGACTAAAGGATTTGACTGGTTTCTTTAATGTTAAGAGGTCGTACTTCTGACCAGACAAGCTATGTCCCATCATGCAACTGTCTTAGGAGAGCCAAATCCTGTGTCCAGTAGAGGACATGGGAAGGAGACTTTGTGGATATTCTTTGATATCTATAACTTATTTATAAAAGAAACAAATTTTATTCCACACAGGAAATGACTTACCCATATCTCTGGAACTGGTAATCGAAGGTCAGTTCGGACCCAGCCGGAACCAGCCGTGTGGTAAAAAACCCAACCCGCACCTGTCCGTTCACAGTCCACTAAGGAAAAACCACAAACTTTCACAAAATGAACAACAACTAGACTTAGCACGTCTATCGGCAGCTACAAAAGGAATTAAAGGTAGTTATTTGTAATGGTTTTTTTCCTAAGCAACTGAAGATGTTCTCGCCTTATCTAATCAGCTCAACCTTCGCCGGTTCTGTAAACAGGCTATTACGCTTAGCTCATGCCGTAGCACAGTGGCTGGCAACATGAGTAAACTGCTAATAAGACTAATAAAAGTGTTATATGAAAAAGTCCTAAATAGAGATTTATAGTATCTGCCACGCAACTGAATTGTGTCATTGTATTTGTGCCTACCAACCCTCGACGTAAGGCCATGTATTCATCATTACACACGCGCAAAACAGTGTTCCCAGAGGTTCCTTACACAAGCACCAACTATTCCCTGTGAATTATAATATATAAAATACAGGTTTAAGCAGAATTGCTCCATTTTTTGGAAGTGAAATTGTTTCTAAATATCGTAACTCTTCCATTTCTCACTTTATCACCAACCGCACTAAGCGCAATGATTGCAGACGATTGGACAGATACAATATGAATTCCAATCAGCGGCAAGCAAACTGACCCTACAGTGAAAAAAAAGAAATGGCCGAACTGGTGTCAAATGGAATAGAATATTATAGGAACGTGTAACTGTATTGTTTTGCATTGTAATTAAGAGCTTACAGCTGTCAAATTAATCTTTAGCATTTAAAGAGATGTCTACACACTGCTCTTAAGAGAGATCTCATACATTAGCAATAATTAAAACAACATGTCTCTTTATCTCTCTGTACATTAATAATATTTATGTGTGGAGAGTGAACAGCCTCCCCACATCTGTAACCACCAGCAGAAATGGTAGATGATCGGAGTGCAAATCCCTGAGCCACCTGCCCCTTGCAGCCCTAGGTTCAACGCCACCCTGGGCCTCATCTGCACGGAGTCTGTTCTTCCCACAATCTAGAAACATACATCTGTGTGCATGACTGAACAGGTAAACTAGATTGTAAGCTCCACGGGGCAGGGACTGAAGTGAATGGTGAATCTCTGTAAAGCACTGCATAATATGTCAGCGCTATATAATTGAATCAATACGATACAATACACAAGACCGTTCCTCCCCAGAAAACAGTCCCTCACCTTCTGAGTCTCACAGTTAGGATCACAGCTGTGGTTCATGAAACGCGAGCAGTTCCCTTTTTGTGTGGCATCAATGATCTGCGCAAAATGAAGAGCACGTTAGTAAAATCCAATATATTTATATTATATTCTTCCTCTGTAAAGGAGGAGTCTCTGATTAATAACGAATTTTCCCTTCGCTGCATTAACGAAACAGTTTAGTAACCAACAGTTATTCGCCAGTCTATTTGGCGCTGTTAAACAGAAACCTTTTCAAGTAGAAAATTAATGACTTTTCCCATCCTTCAGAGATTTAGGGCCAGTTGTTAAAGGGCTGAAACACTGATTTTCATTTTAAATGGATATGGTCTTTCTCCCACCGCTATTGCTACTGACAGTGTACACCATTAGCTGTAACTATTGTAACTACCCATGGCACTTCATTAACCATTAATTTTGACCTTCCTAAGACACAGTTATGTCAGTGGAGAAAGAATGCTGCATCCGTCCGATTAAACAGACGCGCTGTGTACCGCAGGAGGCATAATTGCTTTGCTGGCATAAAAGACCGACTAAGTATATTAGTAAAACATTTTTGTCGTGCATTTACAACACACATTACTTTTCATTGATCGGGCTGGACCGATCCTTTAAATACGAATTTGTTACTGCTCTGTTTAAATGGAAGAACGCATAATAAAATTAAAATCCTGCCCAGATTTCATCGTTTATATAAAAATATACACAAATCAGAATGTTTTAACTCAGTGTGAACACAGAGAGGAACGTCTAGGGTTTAGGAGTTGTAAAAACATTGCAACCCTGTCCCGTGACAGGTGGATTTTCACTAAGTCTGCACTTAACTGCGCTTACAGTAACCGCACCGCTTCATACGCTCTGAATTACTAAAGGAATTATCACACAGTAAAATGTACGGTACAACTTGTGCGCAGCACCCTGGCCTTGTCTTTAATACTATACTTACCGAAACTCTTCGTATCCAGTGCCAAAAGTCATCGTTCTCTCCCTTTCCCTCTCTCTCTGCTTTACTAAGGGGGTTATTGGCTAAAGTCCGAATGGTTTCAAAAAGGCGTGAAGCTAAAACGGTCGCAATAGGCGGCTACAGTCATTATAGGAATTTAGTCGTAATAACCCCCTTTTGTCTGCATTTTTAACTCCTTCACTGCCGGTTTTGTCAATTGCATTGGGTTTGAATTCGGACATGTTTTGAGGGTACAATTTGTAGCATATTCACCAACACTTCCAACCACACATGGCTTAGATTGGCAGTGCCAACTTTTCTGCCATGCACTTTCATTGGCTTTACTAATAACAAACCCTTTAAGATTAGGAGCCGTCTTCTCACCAAGAATTGCAGCAAATTGGATCAAATACAATCAAGAGGAAAGCTTTAAATTTAATTGCCCCCAGCCAATGTTTTTGGGGAGATCAGCTATCAAGTAGAAGAGTAAACAAGTGAAAAGGGGTAAAGGCAAAAACGGCAGCCGCAATAGATCGAAAACCTCTGCCAGGTTCACTCATTGCTTATACAACAAGCACATTGTATATCATAAAAACATCATTTTATACATCGTAATATATATAGTAAACATAATATATAATAAACATGTAATACATTATATATAATATAAATAAGTACATATATATTTTAAAGAGCAGTGATTATTTTAGCGCTCTGAAAGTCAACCTGCATATGCTCGTTAGCGATTTTGACGCCACAGAAAAAAAAAAAAGACTGGCTTATCCAGTCTCTGGAGTAATACTTGTGGATCAGAGTCCAGCAACCCACCTCATCATTTTTCAGCGCCATGAAATAGTAATGAATATTCTTATTGCGAGCGTATTCCTTTACTCGCGATTTAAACTCCTTATGGTCCAGCACTTCCCCGCAGTACTCCAACACGAAGGTGTTCCTATTAAGAATACAAATGGGATTAGTTAGATGTGCGACGTTAGCAGCCACTGGGGCCAGGAACATTCAGTGTACGAAGTTAGAAAAAGGCAGTGCACTCGGCTATAGCGATTATACGGGAAGACAAAGCGAACACAGATTGGTTATTGTATAAACTGCCAACTGGCCAATACAGATAATCAATACACTGCAATTAAATCTCACAGACCATCCCTATTTTAAAACTAGCAAAGGTTCGTTTCTGGGATCCAGAGTATTACCTAGACCAGGGGTCTCAAACTCAACTCAGTCTGCGGGCCGCATGTTTGAGACCCCTGACCTAGACAGAGGGGGAATTTAGCCTCGGAAAAGAACAGAATTTGTGGAGAAAATGGGACAAAATCTCTCCCAGTCTGAACGTGGTGACATGACGATTCCCATGTTACAGTTTAAAGGAGAAGTAAATCTTCTTGGTATTATACGAGGAGTGATTCCTAAGAGGAGAGGGGAATTCTTACTGATGGGGAGTTTTGGGCTCCACCACTGCCTCCTGTCCTCTATAAGAAGCTCATCATTTCAGCTCTGCACAGTTATATATAATCCTATTTGCTTCCTACTGGGTTGTGGGAAATTAAGCAACCACAGTAGCAGTTTTACATAATTTCGTTTGTGTGCTTTCCCCAATTCCCCAAAAATTCAACAGGAAGTGAAGAGTATCGCAGTGGTGTGCAGGAGGAAGTGAAGAGTATCGCAGTGGTGTGCAGGAGGAAGTGAAGAGTATCGCAGTGGTGTGCAGGAGGAAGTGAAGAGTATCGCAGTGGTGTGCAGGAGGAAGTGAAGAGTATCGCAGTGGTGTGCAGGAGGAAGTGAAGAGTATCGCAGTGGTGTGCAGGGCAGAAGAGATCAGCTCCTTATATAGAGAGCAGGAGGCGGCACTGGAACATAATGCCACTATTGGTAAGTAGTAACCTATGGCACATGTGCCAGAGAGGGCATTCAGAAGCCTCTTTTATGGATACGCGCACCTTCACCACCGCTGCTCTAACCGAAAACCTGGATCCTCCCAGCGAGCAAGAGCTCCTTCAGTATAGGCCGTGGACCCAAACTGACAGTTTTCAGGTCAGATTCGCAGCCTACACTAAGGAGTGCTTGCTCGCAGGGAGGATATAGCTGCGGCCAGAGGTCTGCGGCAACGCAGGTGCAATGATGTCACTCATCAGCGCCTGTACTTCAGGGGAGAGTGCTGATGAGTGAAGTCATCATCGGCAATTTGCCACCGCTGCCCTGGTAGAAACAAGCTTTAGTTCTTTTCTTTGAGATTCCCCCAACCCAATTTAAATTTCTAATAATCAGAACCACCTAACAATTTAACCTCGCACCCGACACACAGATCTGATGAACAACGGCAAAACCATCTGGCTTTCTGTGAACAAAAACCACCACCTATCTTCGGGATTATCACAATACCAGTCAAACGCATAAAAGGAAACACGTACGGCTTGAGGTCTTTAGCGGCCCGAAGCCCCCAGCCTTTCTTCTCGGTTAGGATAACTTCCACTCCCGCATGCTGCTTCTTCTGGAAGCGCCTGTTGGAACAATACTCTCCATTTGGGCACCTGGATGAGCTGTAAAAATACATATAAAAACCACCCTATATTATTATAGAAACGTGGCAGTGCCAGTAACCAAGACCCCCTTGTATGTAGCAAAACAGCATGCAGCATTTAGCATTGGATAGAAAGCGGTAAATATCCCAGAAGGCTCTACAGGATGCTCAGTGCAAAGCCAAGATATCAGAGGGTAAACACGCACCATTCTATCATTAACAGTCGATTCAGACAGTCCTCTCCGCACGCAACGTCCCCTTGGGCTCTCTCTTCTTTAGCCAGGACAGGGCACTCGCACTGCATTCTCTTAATGTCACGATGACTTTTGTTCTTTTTCCTGGTTTAAGACAGTCAGTTTAGATGCACATATTTAACTTTCGGTAGAATAAACATCGTACTGCTCTTTAAGAAAAAAAAAAAAGATACATCTCATGCGTTCAAGTTCTAAGTTACAATGCACGACTATTTACGAAGATAGAAGTTACAATGCAGGGCAGGAATAGTTAAAAGGAAAGGGTCCCCCGCCTCACATCCTGGTCTTTGTAGTTTGCTTGCATAGGACTGGACATAACTGCAGGCGCACTCACTCTTAGCACAGCTGGCCATTACAGTTAAAACCAGGGGGCGGAGCCTCAGAGAGGTGGGCCCCATCTCCAAAAGGTGAATTTTGGATAAAAGACGACCTTTTGATAAGGGTGAATGAAATTAATGTAACTAAAATCTCAGCAATGCCAACTATCAAACTGTGTTAAAAGAATAAATCCGTAGAAAGATTGAGGGGGTTATTCTCTAAAGTCCGAATTCGACTGGAATTCTCAAACGGATTCCCGTAGCAAATACGCGACTGCGGCAATTCTCTCATTGCAGAGTCTCAGCTGCGACCATACTCTCATTATAAAAAGACGCAACTGACAGTAGAAGTCCATTGCAACTGTCTTTAGCTGGCGAACTCACACCTTTAAGCGACAATTCACACTTTAGAGAATAACCCTCTCAATGTTTATTAATTTAGTTCGCCATTTCTGATCCGTTTACCACCCCTCCCCTCAAGGATCGTTACTGTACAACCCGGCTAAACCCATCACAGTGTTCAATGAACCGATTGCTAACTTCCCCCAAAATGACTATACATTCTATATATGCTTATACTTATTCTGGGAAGGGTGATATTTAATTTACTGGAACATTTCCTGAATACGTATTAGTATATACATATAATGTATATACAGTCATGGCCAAAAGTTGAGAATGACACAAATGTTAATTTTTACAAAGTCTACT
>WMED01029130.1:0-10322 GCA_019650415.1 Pipa parva
GTTAATCACTTTTGTGTGTGTATTATAATTGTATTGTTATATTGTACAGCGCTGTGTAACTTAGTAGTTCTTATAAATAAAATTATACATACATACACCTCTAACACACACTCACAATCACTCCCATACCCTCATACACACCATAACACACTCACTTGGACATGGCTGGTAGCAGTCAATGAAGCCATGTTGGTTTAATGCTGGGATTTTTGGTAGTGCTCCTCTCCCTGACTGAATGAAAACTGTAGGGAGGAAACAAGAGGCAAATTATTTCCATACAGCTGGTCCCGTACTCACATTACCAACTCATCCAGCTAGACATACGGAGGGCAAAGAAACTGTTTCTGTTAAGGGGGAAGAAATGCATTCTTAAGTAACTGGTATTAGCCCAGCTTAGTGGGATGATTGTACATTATTATCTTACATTATCTCACCCACATGGCTGGTACTTTCTCCTTTTGTCTCCCTTTAAATCTTCCCTCAATTACTGCACATTTAATACCCAGACTGGGGGCATGGGCTGGAGCCATAGGAACACAGAATGGCAATCTCCTAACAACTATGGCATTGGTACAAGAATAGACTTCTCCCATGCATGCAGAGTACCTATTGTGTCCTTAGTGGGCATGAGACAATTCAGGAACAAGTAAAGGAGGTTCAAAGATAGAAGTACCCAGCAGGAGAGAATGCAGGAAGTATGCAGGAAGATAAAGAGTAGGACGTATCCAACAGGAAGTACCCAGCCAGACAGAGAGCAAGAAGTATGCAGCAGGAGAGAGAACAGGAAATATGCAACAGGAGAAAGAGCAGCAAGTACTCAGCAGTAGAGAGCAGGAAGTACCCTGCAGGATAGAGAGCAGGAAGTGTGCATCAGGAGTGAGAGCAGGAAGTAAGCATCAAGATAGAGAGCAGGAAGTGCCCAGCAGGATAGGGAGTAGGATGTATACAGAAGGAAAAAGAGCAGGAAGTACGCAGTAGGATAGAGAGTAGGAAGTATGCAGAAGGAAAAAGAGCAGGAAGTGCCCAGCAGGAGAGAGAACAGGAAGTGCACAGCCATAGTAAGAGCAGGAAGTACCCAGCAGGATAAAGAGCAGGAAGTGCCCAGCAGGAGAGAGAACAGGAAGTGCACAGCCATAGTAAGAGCAGGAAGTACACAGCAGGATAGAGAGCAGGAAGTGCCCAGCAGGATAGAGAGTAGGAAGTATGCAGAAGGAAAAAGAGAAGGAAGTACGCAGTAGGATAGAGAGTAGGAAGTATGCAAAAGGAAAAAGAGCAGGAAGTGCCCAGCAGGAGAGAGAACAGGAAGTGCATAGCCATAGTAAGAGCAGGAAGTACCCAGCAGGATAAAGAGCATGAAGTATGCAGCAGGATAAAGAGCAAGGAGTACCCAGCAGGACAGAGAGCAGGAAGTACCCAGCAGGATAAAGAGGAGTAAGTACCCAGCAGGAGAGAGAGCAGGAATTGCACAGCAAGATAAAGAGCAGGAAGTACACAGCAGGATAGCGTGCATGGTAGGCAACCAGAATTGGCTGGCAGTGTGGATTCTGCCAGGGAAGCCCAAACCTACAATGCCAGATCTCTAAAACTGCACTTATTTTCTGCCAGAGAACTCCTAAGTCTGCACTAGCAGCCATTATTTATGCAAGGGGAGTTATTTTGTATTGAACATCATCTTACATTCTGGCAGAGGACACCAAAGCATGCATTGGCAATGTATATTGTACTGTGGGAGGTCAGCACTTTGCTTAGGAAGCTATTGTACTGTAGGTCACTTAACGTAACAGAGCTGTGTGTTACAGTGTGCTTTTCTTTGTACAAGGTAGTACTAGCCAAAGGTAGTGATGGTGTATTGGACAGTGTTCCCCACATCTTCTGCCATGTGGCTAAAAGTGAACAAATACAAATAGTTCAAGGACAGATTTGCTTGTTATCCCTCTTTCACTGTGTCTTACTATCAGTCCTTATTACACCCACAAGCTGACCTATTGCTGAAATTTATTGGAGCAGGAATCACTGGTGGTCACTGTGCTTTTGAAGGTAGCAGCTCACATCTCTAGTATTTCTAAATAACTAATCCTTTAGTCTGGGACTCTCCACTCTTCTTTTTACTTTGGAATTACTTTTACTGAAAATCCACTGGCACCGATGGAAATATGTTCGCCTACAAGACTGACTGTTTATTGCCCACCTTGGTGGAGCTGGAAAATAAAGACCCCTCCCCCACTGCCATATGGACTTTCTCTCTCTGATTTCACAGGCTGCTAAAAACACAGTGGCCGCATCAAGACAAAGGAATCAGAGTTCATTTTAGCAATGTCAGGTCCTCCTTTCATCCTGCTATTTCCTCCTTCTTGTACAGCTCCCCTTCCAACTTACTGTATATTGCCTGCCTACTCTCCCAAGGACAATCTCTGCCTGTAGGCAGGTGCAAGTCCAACTACTGCATTCTTACCCTAACAGCTGCGAATGTGCAAGCAGACCAGGGCTAGATCTGGCACAGCTTTACCTCTTTACGTCTTCTTAAAACAAACAGTTCTAGCAGGCCAGATCTACTCCCTAGCCCCCCATCTTCCAATCTTCCCCTTCAGGAATAGGTTTCTTTTAGTCTCCAATGACTTTCATGTTCTGGTAATCATCTTTGTTCATGGTTAATGCAAGAAAGTTTTATTGCAATGAAACAAATGACACATTAAACTTTGTCAGTCCCTGCATGAACTCTCTAAACCCCCTGTATCCCATTTCTCAGCTGCAATAGTGGCTTCCCTTGCATTGTCTTGAAGAGAAGCAAGTAGGCTGTCTCTTTCTGTGTCTGCACAGCCGGTTCACTGGTAATGTGATGATTGTCCTGGGGGACATTTGATGGATTAGAGAGCTAAACAGCTCCATTGCAAAGCACCACCTGATCTCAGGCCTGCGTCCCATATAAAGACAGCATGACTGCTGAGCTCAGCTATTGCTGCCAGTTCCCCCTCCTCCCTCTATCTCTTTCTCTCTCTCCCTCACACTGCAGAAAGTCGGAGCTGTCCAGTGCTGAATGTATGCCACCGTCCCCGGCTCCTTAAGACTGTTGCCTAACAAAGAGGGAGACCCTTGGAGCCTTCACTATGCCACGTTCTTTCCTAGTCAAGAAGATTAAATTAGATGACTTTTCATCTGGCGGGATTTCTGCACCAAATTACTCCCACTTTGATGAACCTTGCGTTCTGGGGCAGTCACTCTCCAGCACTGTTGATAACTTGGGTGTTCCTGAAGATGGTGAGTCCAACACAATTTTTAAATATGAATTTTATGCATAAGCAACAGATGTCTCAATAGGAAAGAAAATGAAATACATTCCAGCAGTGGGTAGATGGTGAGATTGTAAAATAGTTATTGGTTGTTAGACCAAGTCCTCTGCTTAGTTGGCAGATACACTAAGAACTGGTCTAACATCTATACATGAGACACAGGCTTATGGGATGAGACACTTTTATCACTGTCTCTGAATAATTTCCAACCATATCTTTGTAAGACTTGTTAACTGTTTTACACCAGGCGGCCTCCAATGTGTAATAATGGAGGTAAGTTTGATAAGAATAACAGTCAGGCACATACATTCTTTATGTCAATAATGAACAATGCCAAGTAGAGCAATTTGCTTGTGTAATATTCTACTAAAGCAGAGAGCGATGTGTAGCAGTGCATGTACTGCAGTGGCCTAAAAGCCCCCCATGATTCTTCCATCACCTGTAGAGTAAGAAGGAATGAATGACCTTCCTTAGGGCCACTTGATGTGAATGCCAGAGCTGTGCATAAGGGAAGAGAGGAAAGGGGGGAGGGGATCTTTGCCTTCTCAGGGGACCTCATTGTTCATGCGGCAGCCAAAAGGCTATCTCTAAAGGCCCTGAAGAGGCACCATCCAGGAAGAGGCAATCCTTTCTGCTGTCTATCTGGGGAAATGACATTAGGCATGACAAGGAATTTTATTCCCATTCCCTCTGCTCACCCTTGTACTGGATATTTATCTGCTGGGATACTTTGGTGTGGTGGGCACTGATGTATTTACATTTTTTTTTTTGTTAGATTGTAAGAAAACTCCTCTAGACAATAACCTTGCTTTCCTGCTTTTTAAGCTGCAGCGGATTCCCGCAGATCTATGCATATCTTCTGTGAGCAGAGATAAAGGACTTTCAGTGCTTTCCAGAAATGTATTGTTGTCCTGAGAATAAGTAGCATGGCGTGCCACAAGTCCTTCAGACATTAATCTGTACACCTGGCTCCTGGAGCTCATATTTTTGCAGGAAATGATGTTGTGTGTGATGTTATGTAAAAGGCAAAAAAGGGACTGCATACAAAAGCAAGATTTAAAGTCCCAGTACAGGCAATATAGAGAATATAGAGCTGTCCAAAATGACATAGGTCACTGATGTTTGTTATGATTTTGTGAGAATGAGGCATGTCTCTTTCTGTGTACAAAAATGCTCCTACTTATCATGTGAGTATTAACAGAAGTTGCATTGTCCTGTGGCCACTCAGTAAAGTTACTTTTTTCAGGCAGGGTACTAAGTGGCAGAGGGGGACTGTAGTCATTCACATAAACTAGGCTGAAGTAAAGTTTGTGTAATTCTGTCATGGTCAGGATCTTTATTTCAAGTGAATCATTATGAAACAGTTTCAGAAAGGCTTGTGGCATTAGG
The DNA here is from genome assembly GCA_019650415.1 of Pipa parva. Lineage (NCBI taxonomy): Eukaryota > Metazoa > Chordata > Amphibia > Anura > Pipidae > Pipa > Pipa parva. The sequence goes on from WMED01029130.1 coordinate 4,677, forward strand.
AGCCATCTCCTCTGTAATTTTAGTCATGCTGGCTCTCCATCACGTGGTAGATAAAGCCGGCTGATGTACATAACGTTGAGTAGAAGCACTGGGGGTAGATAAAGCCAGGTGATGTATGTAAAATTGGGTAGAATTTGGGTGGGTAGAAACACTGGGGGGGGTAGATAAAGCCGGCTTATGTACATAATACTGGGTAGAATTTGGTTAGGTAGAAGCAATGGGGTAGATAAAGCCAGCTGATGTACATAACATTAATTTGGTTGAGTAGAATCACTGGGGGTAGATAAAGCAAGCTGATGTACATAACACTGGATACAATTTGGTTGCGTAGAAGCACTGGGGGTAGATAAAGCAAGCTGATGTACATAACATTGGATACAATTTGGTTGCGTAGAAGCACTGGGGGTAGATAAAGCAAGCTGATGTACATAACATTGGGTAGAATTTGGTTGGGTAGAAGCAATGGGGTAGATAAAGCCAGCTGATGTACATAACATTGGGTAGAAGCAATGGGGTAGATAAAGCCAGCTGATGTACATAACATTGGGTATAAGCACTGGGGGTAGATAAAGCCGGCTGATGTACGCAAGATTGGGTAGAAGCCAGTTGGGTATAAGCACTGGGGGTAGATAAAGCCAGCTGATGTACATAACATTGGGTAGAAGCAATGGGGTAGATAAACCCGGCTGATGTACATAACATTGGGTAGAAATTTTTTTGGGTATAAGCACTGGGGGAAGATAAAGCCGGCTGATGTACGTAATATTGGGTAGAAGCACTGGGGGTAGATAAACCCAGCTGATGTACATAACATTGGGTAGAAATTTTTTTGGGTATAAGCACTGGGGGAAGATAAAGCCGGCTGATGTACGTAATATTGGGTATTAGCACTGGGGGTAGATAAAGCCGGCTGATGTACGCAAGATTGGGTATAAGCACTGGGGGTAGATAAAGCCGGCCGATGTACGTGAGATTGGGTAGAAGCTAGTTGGGTATAAACACTGGGGGTAGATAAAGCCGGCTGATGTATGTAATATTGGGTAGAAGCACTGGGGGTAGATAAAGCCGGCTGATATACGTAAGATTGGGTAGAAGCCAGCTGGGTATAAGAACTGGGGATAGATAAAGCCGGCTGATGTACATAACATTGGGTAAAGTAGCAAGCAGATTAGGAAATAGGATAATTCTACTGCATGACCAGATGATGGGAAGCATGTGGAGTAATGACAGATGCTGCTGCACAGTAACCCTTTATGAAAAATACTGTTTTGTTTGTTAATTCCAAGCTGAAAAGCAAATTGAATTCTATTTACAACCTTTCTGCCAGTAAGTTATTGTAAGAGTCCAGTTATTAAATCAGTCCATTTATTAATTATACAACTTCCGCTATAACTGGCAGTGTTCATTAGGATCAGTGACAGTCGAGGACACATAAGACATTTTTATTAAATCTCTGGCTGGGGGGCACATGCTCCCACAATGCAGCAGGATTCTGACAATGTACCAAACTCAGTGGGGCAGAAAGAAGCCTTGTTGAACTGTGCTCTTGACAATAACCTTGTTGTGTGCTACAAGAAAATGCAAAAAATGCTTAGGAAGCAATTTCTACACAAAGCATGAGACTCGTTGTCTTACAAACCACGAGGGTTACAAAAATGAGGAGCAAGCTTAACACAAGAAGGGGGAAAGGTGTGAGTTCTGGCACTGAAGCATTGTGGGATGAGGTAAATGGTAAATGGGCATACTAGGAAAAGAATATGGAAGCACAGTGGGACATGCTGGGACAGGGAGACATAGGGATCGGAGGCAGGTACATAGTTTAGAATAAACAGAGAGAAACCAATAGAAGGTAGCTCAGCAAGGTCTAATTATCTGCAAGGAGACAGAAATGTGTCTGAACCAAGGTCACAGTGTCAGTCTGAACTTTCTGACTCATTTCCCTGCTTCTAAAATGAAATTGGTGGCTGATCTCTTTTTCCCATGTGAATAGGCCTGAAACAGGCAACACATTGTACAGAGCATGGGAAGAATGAGGAGGCCTGAGTGTGAAATAGAAGAAAATGTACTGGTAAATACCAGAGGAAATATAGGGCACCTTGAGCCAGGATATTGCCAACAAATAATATACAGAACATGTCCTAAGTGATTCCCCAGTGCTAGTGACTCATCCCCCAGTACTAGTGAACAATCCTGCAGTGCTAGGACTGATCCCCCAATGTGACTCATCCACCAATGTTACTGACTGATCCCCAAGTGCTAGCAACTGATCCCCCAATCTTGTTGACTGATCCCCCAATGCTAGTGACTGATATTGACTCCCATGTTACTACCAGATTCCTCTGTTACTGACTGATCCCTCCATTTTACTACCAGATTCCTCTGTTACTGACTGATTCCCCCATGTTGTATGTATGTATGTATAATTTTATTTATAAAGTGCCACAAATTTACGCAGCGCTGTACAATTCAGCGATACAAGTACAATACAAACAAGGGAAAAGTGCATTAAACAATACAAGTAAAATATTACAAGGATACATCAAATTAAGTGCTAGGTTGTGATTGACACAAGATGTTGGAGTTCCCTGCCCCAAAGAGCTTACAATCTAATTGGGAGGAAGACTTACATACACAGATAGGACAATAATAGCTGTGGAGTCATAGGTCCATAAATACAAATGAATAGATCAAAATAGATATAGATAAATACAGTGAATAAATAGATAAATACAATAGATATATACAGATATTAAACATAAAAATTATACATAAAATGAATGATAAGAATCAGTTCTAGTGCTCTGACAGATAGGATTTCAATTTGGTTTTGAAGGTGGAGAGGGAATGTACCTGTCGGAGACAAAGGGGTAAAGAATTCCAAAGGTGAGGGGCAGAGAGTGAAAAGTGTTTACGATGAGAAAGGGCAGTATTAGCACGAGGTACACAAAGCTGGTTGCTGTTAGAGGAACGTAGTGCATGCTGAGGAACATACAGACATAAGAGTGAGGAAATGTAGGGTGGGGAAAGAGTGTGGAATGCCATAAATGCCAAAAGGAGAACACTGTAGATAATTCTTTTAGTTACAGGAAGCCAGGGAGCAGAGTGAGGTTGGGAGAAGGACCGTCCTCTCTGTAGAGAGAGAATTCTGGCAGCAGAGTTTAAAATAGATTGGAGCGGGGAGAGGTAGGAAACTGGAAGGCCAGATAGAAGAACATTGCAGTAATCCAAGAGAGACAGGACAAGAACATGCAAGAGGGTATTAGCAGTGGAGTGAGAGCGAAAGGGGTGGATGTTATTACCAGATTCCTTTGTTACTGACTGATCCCCCATGTTATTACCAAATTCCTCTGAGTTACTGACAGATCCTCCCATGTTATTACCAGATTCCTCTGTGTTACTGACTGAGCCCCCATGTTATTACCAGATTCCTCTGTTACTGACTGATCCCCCATGTTATTACCAGATTCCTCTGTTATTGACTGATCCCCCATGTTATTACCAGATTCCTCTGAGTTACTGACAGATCCTCCCATGTTATTACCAGATTCCTCTGTGTTACTGTCTGAGCCCCCATGTTATTACCAGATTCCTCTGTGTTACTGTCTGAGCCCCCATGTTATTACCAGATTCCTCTGTTACTGACTGATCCCCCATGTTATTACCAGATTCCTCTGTTACTGACTGATCCCCCATGTTATTACCAGATTCCTCTGAGTTACTGACAGATCCCCCATGTTATTACCAGATTCCTCTGAGTTACTGACAGATCCCATATTATTATCAAATACCAGTGTTACTGACGGAGTGGTTATTTAGAGCAGAATCTCTCTCCTTGCATATACTAAAGTATTATCAGTGGATATTTAGAGTGAGGCCTGTCTCCCCAATATCCTAAAGTTTTATGTGTGCGGATATTTGGAGCAGGGCCTCTCTCCCCATATCCTAAAGTTTTATGTGCGGATATATAGAGTGGTATCTCTCCTCCCATATCCTAAAGTTTTATGTGCGGATATTTAGGGCGAGGCCTTTCTCTCCCATATCCTAAAGTTTTAAGTGTGGATATTTAGAGTGGGGCCTGTCTCCCCATATCCTAAAGTTTTATGTGTGTATATTTAGAGCAGGGCCTGTCTCCCATATCCTAAAATTTTATGTGCGGATATTTAGAGCAGGGCCTGTCTCCCCATATCCTAAAGTTTTATGTGCAGATATTTAGAGTGGGGCCACTCTCCCTCATGTTTTATATGTGGATATTTAGAATGGAATCTCTCACCCCCATATTCTAAAGTTTTATGTGCGGATATTTAGAGCAGGGCCTGTCTCCCCATATCCTAAAGTTTTATGTGCGGATATTTAGAGTAGGGCCTGTCTCCCCATATCCTAAAGTTTTATGCGCAGATATTTAGAGTGGGGTCTCTCTCCCCCATATCCTAAACTTTAACAAGCGGATATTTAGAGTGGGGCCTGTCTCCCCCATATCCTAAAGTTTAATAAGCGGATATTTAGAGTGGAAGTGGTGAACGGATCATTCTGACCATTTTTTCTTCATGTCAATATTGCAGGTTTCTCCTCACACTGTATTGCTTCCTCCAATTACCATGTGGGAAGAAAACAAGGAAAGAACTCTGACCCGGACTACAGCCAAGTGCACGATGACTACAGTGACCCTGACAGTCCCCAGTCCAGCATTTCAGCTGGCTATTTCAGTGGCGAAGCTGCTGTCACAGACAGCTACTCTATGGATGCTTTCTTCATCACAGATGGGAGATCTCGGCGGCGCAATGAGAGTCGCGGGGCTCAACGACACATATGCAGCGAATGTGGGAAGACCTATGCTACCTCCTCCAACCTCAGTCGGCACAGGCAGACTCACCGCAGCCTGGACAGTAAGATGGCAAGGAAATGCCCCACCTGTGGGAAAGCTTATGTGTCCATGCCAGCTTTGGCTATGCACATACTGACACACAACTTAAAACACAAGTGCGATGTATGTGGCAAAGCATTTAGTCGACCGTGGCTCCTTCAGGGCCACATGCGCTCCCACACGGGTGAGAAGCCATTCGGTTGTGCCCATTGTGGTAAAGCCTTTGCTGACCGCTCCAACCTCAGGGCACATATGCAAACGCACTCAGCCTTCAAACACTACAAGTGTAAACGCTGTGAGAAAACCTTTGCGCTCAAATCCTATCTCAATAAGCACTATGAATCTGCCTGCTTTAAGGGATCAGAGCATGATTGTGGCCTTCAGAGCTAGAGTGATGGGGTGGAGAAGACGGCACTGCAATGCCAGCTTACCCATTTGCTGGCATAACATACTTACAAGCCTGGGTACTTGTCATACATCAGTATAATAACATATTTTCATATTTACCTGACCAGAAATAGCATAAGTGGGTGACAGACCCCAGCAGATACATGTCTCTGTGCAATATGGATTTCATGGACAACTTTCTATTTTATACTAGAAACTTCCTTAAGTCTTCCACGATTCAAGCGCTTAATACTATTTCCCACAATCACAAGTAATGTCACAAAGGAAAAATATTTCAACAGCTATAAAATGTTACCCCTCCCCGCAGTATTCATGGTGAACATTACTCATGGGCTGTTTCACCCCTGCAGTATTAATAGGGAACATTGAGGGGGAAT
>WMED01029132.1:0-10321 GCA_019650415.1 Pipa parva
TCTTTTTAAGTGGTGGAACTTGCACTATTGGTGACTGACTAAATACCTTTTTTCCCCACTATAAATAAAGTTTTGGATTTTTAATTTATTACCTTCATAAAAAATGATTTGAGACTGTATTGACAGTATGTTCCTTCTTTCCACTTTTCTGTACAAAGATTCTAACAGCTTATGATGACTGTAATAGCTTTGATTTGTGAATGTTGTTTTATTTGGAATCTTCAGAATAATACAGAGCATGCTTTTGTAGGCTGTAACATTCAAACATCCTTTATGAAACTGAGCTATATCTAAAAACACTCCCACGTTCTGTGGTTGTGTACGATCTACTGTGTTGAGTCTACCCTTGTTTTTCCCTGGTTTATGTATATACTATGAGATACTAAATGAACACAGCAATTTAGCAATTACATTTCTACAACTTTAAAATACATAAAATCATGTTTGATTTTTCTAATATATATAAAATAAATTACATAAGTAAAATAACTAAATACCGAACATTTTACATCACAGCATTCATTGTTCATTCTAAACTACGTGCTTGAACATTTAAAAGAAAATAAGCAGTTTTTACAGAATTCCTAAGCACTGAGAGCCTCATTGACTAAAGTGCAAATTCACTTCATTTCAATTTGTTGTCGCATCTCCAAAATATTCGCAAATCATTTGGGCAGGAAAACACCCCTGAATCTAAAAATCCTCACTACACAAGAAAAGACAACAAGGAGGAATGGGATTACCAAATCTACAAATTCTATACAAAAACCACACTCATAACACACATAATATCCCTCCATACACCCTCAGGTATAAAAATTTCGGCAAATATTGAAAACTCATATTTGCCACACAATGCTATAGAACACATTCTATGGATACCTAAGAAACAAAGACCCAAAATGAGACAACCAGCCTTAATGACAACTAAACTCGGACTTAGAACAAGGGACAGACTGACTCAAATGGGAGGAAGGGATGGATTTCTCTCTCTCCACTGACAATTTCTTGATTTATTCATTCCACTGAATGCCTTGACTGAGATGAAAAAAATTAGTTGCTGCTCCCCCCTCCCTATACATAAGGCTGCTCCCCCCACTCTATACATAAGGCTGCTCCCCCCTCCCTATACATAAGGCTGCTCCCCCCTCCCTATACATAAGGCTGCTCCCCCCACTCTATACATAAGGCTGCTCCCCCCTCCCTATACATAAGGCTGCTCCCCCCTCCCTATACATAAGGCTGCTCCCCCCACTCTATACATAAGGCTGCTCCCCCCTCCCTATACATAAGGCTGCTCCCCCCTCCCTATACATAAGGCTGCTCCCCCCTCCCTATACAGAAGGAGTCTCTTGGACTTTACTTTGGACAAGAAGTTGGGGAATAAACCTATGCTTTTAGAGAATCTACTTTAGATAATATCTGTAAGTGGTTTAAACAACCCTTAAGAGCTGAATACTGTTTTTGCCTTTACCTTTTTAATATTAGCTGGGTCTTTTCCACATTTACATGTTACCCAGCGCTGCTTGGCTCTCTTGCTAGAGTTACCTTGTCTTTAGCTTAATTTGCCTGTTATTACTGGTCATGAGGGGAATTGGCTCCATGGTGCGTGTCATACTTTGATTCCTTTCTGCACTACAGGCCTGCTAGTTTTCTGTTCTTTTTTAGTTCATTACATCTGTCTCAGATCCTAAGGCCATATGCTTCTTTTGTTGATGTATTCACTATGCAATGGCCAATGACTCTTTCTTCTCATAGATCCTATGACTATTCAACTTTAGCCCTTGTGTACCCAAGATAGAAGCCATGTCAATTTATCTTAAAAAAAAACAGTAGAGGAGCTTTTTCAGAAATCCAGTTTTCCTGCAGGAGCCAAATTCTTCTTTGTGAAGGAGAAGGATGGTTCTTTAAGACCTTGCATTGACTATAGGAGTCTCAACAAGTTTACCCAAAAGAATAGTTATCCTTCACCTTATTTGATAGCATCAAAGGGGCAAAAGTGTTCACTAAACTGAATTTCTATGGGGCATATAATCTTATAAGTATCAAGGCAGAAGAAGAATGGAAGACTGCCTTCAATATTTAGGATGGGCATTATGAATTCTTGGTAATGCCCTTTGGCCTTTGAAATGCCACAGTGTTGTTTCAGCCTTTTTTAACAGGACCTTTTACTTACTTAACCAGTTTCTTCTGGTCTACTTTCATGATATCTGAGTTTTTTCAAAGGACTAGTTGTTCTCATGTGAAAGAGGTGCTGCAGCAGCTTTGTGAAAATTCTCTATTTGTTAAACTTGAGAAGAGCTGCACTGATTATTTCCCTTTCTAGGTATATATTATGGAATTTATTATATCTCAAAGTTTAAAGATGGATCCAGAGAAAATGTCAGCAGTACTTCACTAGCCTCAACTAGCAGGTCTCAAAGCCTTGCAACAGTTCCTTAGTTTCACCAGTTCTTACTGTCAGTTCATGAACTGTTTCTTCTTATATCAGTCAGGGGACTAGCCAGTGGAGGCCACTAAAGCTATTAAACATCCTAAATCCTGTTTCATGTTGGCCCCCATTTTGTACAATCCCAATGTGCAAAAATAATTATTTCTATAGGTGGATACTTCTTCCCTGGGAGTAGGAGCAGTTATGTTCCTAAACCTTATCTTTGAAGAAGTTTCATCCTTGTGGGGAACTTTTGGCTCTCACATGTGGAACATCAGCATCTGCTATCTCACCATTGGTATCAGCCATCTTTACATTGGTATCAACCATCTCTTCTACAGTGTGAGCTATTTCGTTAGTTGCCTCAGCCTTCTCATCCTTAGTATCAGCCATCTCATTAGAAGTATTAGCCAATTATATCTGCCTTCTGCTTGCAACTAACCCAGACTTGTCCTTTCAACTGAAATAGCATGCTGCATACTCCTTTTCTTGGTAGTGAGTTCTGAATAATGCAGCCTTTTTCTATGTTCTGCTGCCTCCATTAATTCATAATCCTCCTACTACTCTCCTTTTCTCCCTCCTACTCTTCCCTTTGCTTCCTAAAGCTCAACTCTCTGCCCCCAGTGCTTTTACTGTACTTCCTCTTCCAGACCTCTCCAGCTCGCTCTGACAATCCAAAGCTTGCTAGCTGCATCCTTCTGTAAAGCTCTTTTTACCTCCCTCCAGTCATTCAATCCTCTCTAATTTGTTCCAACTCCTCTAGTAACAGTAGCTTTGATGTTCATTAGCCCTCCTGTAGGCTTTCCATGATTTCTTCCTGTCATCTGCTTTTTCTCATATTTGTTTGCCTTTTTCTTGCGAATAGCAAAATATTTCTAAGTTATATTGTTTCGCATGGACTTATACTACAGAATGGATGTTTTTCATGATTCCCTAAGTCTAGTACTTGCACAGGGCAAACATAACTCAACAACATGTAATCATGCTGATATACTAACTTGGCATTTTGTAAAGACATTGATCAGTTATGCTTAGTTAGCACTAGGCTATAACATGGGATTTTGCAAATTACAATGTGCGCAGTTTTTAACATTAGAAATTCAACTTCAAAGATAACATTTTACAAGTACAACGTAGGAATTATTGACATTTCAACCCAAATGGTATTTTTTATTTTTATTATATTTTGGTGGTACTGGACCTTTACGCACTGAAACAACACCATTCCTTTAATATTAACCTCTAATGTACATTTTTCCCATTTATAACACAATGTATTCATTAAGTCACATTAATGTCAAGGGTACATAGATACAACAGATGAAATGTTAGCGTCCCTAATTAAATTTTCTGACTGTCATAAGTAATGTTTTTCATCAAACACTATGAAACCAGTCTTGAATTTAAAACAATGTTTATTTTAAAAGGTTAACGAAATTGGCTACAATGATAAGTTTATCTCTGATCACAACTGAGTCATACAGAAACTACTCCTACAAGCATTGACCTTTTATATATACCCACGCTGAAAGAAGTCTTTGCTAAAGAATGTATATATTCCTATTTAAAAAAAATTCTTAAAAGGACAGCAGTAGTTTTAACACCTAATGTTAAATTATATTTTTTTTAAAAGTCTTTATTGAAGTTATAAAGACAAGTAAATTCTGACTTACAGTATTCGTTGCAAGGAAATTTTATCCCCAAGATTATTTTTTCAGAAGCCTTTAGTCTTATTATCACAAACCACTCCATTATATATTAGTTTTCACTTAATCTACAGTTTTTGGATTCAGTTTTTGTACCTAATTCCATAATCCCTTATGAAAAATGAGACTTGAAATGTAAGAGAACAAAATATCAAATTCTGATATTGTCTTTGGGAGTTCAAAAAAAAAAACTCACGTTCATAAAAATGTCCAGGTTTGCTTAAATATTCTGTAAAATCTGAATCTTGGGAAATGTAATTATGGATATTTTTGGACGTGTTTAGTTCTACTAAATTCCTAAAAATTGAGAAATGCAAACTTAAAACAGAATTCTGAATTAAAGAGTCATTAAACCTTAATCACTGTCAAGGTTAATAACATATGTATATAATTAGTTAACTTCAGTTACAAAGCAAAATGATTTATATTGATAACACAGTTATAACTTTTTGTAGTAATCTCCAGTGCTGAATTTCACAATAGGATCAAGAGACCACCGGCTATTGGTGATTCAGATGGAAGACCATGGAAGATATAGGAAGATGGGGATCAGGCACTACATAATTTAATCTGTAATTATTTGCATAAAGAGGTGTGGTCAGTTGGTGGGTGTGGCCTAGAGCACCAAAGCCTATAAACTTCTAAAATGTATATCTGGCACTGATAAATCTCTTCAAATTCAGTTTTAAAGATGTATTTGGAACCCTTCTCACACAAGTTAAGCTAAGACAGACGAAGAAACAAAAAATCCTTTTCAAGCCCAAAAAGGGTAAATACATTTCTAACTCAACAGACACAAATTTGCTACTCCTTGGCAAATTTCCCATTTTGACACAGTTCAATGCTTAATAAATAACCGAATTGCAGATGCATGTCTATGCAATGTGTTGTGGAAAAGGTTTGTATTTAGATAATCATAGTGAGGTGTCACAGAGTGGCAAATGGGCTAAGATAACAATAACCTGATAATTGTATTTGTTTCCTTAAACATTCTTCAAGAATCATGAAAACAATACTCTCTGTATACTAGGGTCTTCTACTGGAAGATAATGGTGTTTTATTGGCACAGTTTCCTCAGAGGCAAATGCCTTTGCACAAATGCAAGCTCAAATAATTTTCCCCTAGGGCCGGTTTAGAGAGATTTGAGCCTTATAGGCTAGTTTGTTCGTCAGGCTGGTGCCAGGCACAGAGAGCAAACAGCGTAGGTCTGTCTGCAGCCAGCACCCTCCTTAAGTGCTTCAGGGGGCTATTCACTAAAGTGAGAATTCGACTGTCGAATTCACAAACAGCAGATTCCCACTACAATTTCCCCATTTTAAAGTCACGACAATTTTTTAAAATTAAGATTGCGACAATTCTCCCATAATAAAGTCGCAACTGTGACAATATTCTCATGATAAAGACGCGATTGCTACAGTAGCAGTCTATTACGACTGACTTTAGCTGGCGAATTCACACCTATACACAACAATTCAGACTTTAGTGAATAACCCCCTTGAGTGTCTGGGAAATTGCCCAGTTTGAACCCTCTAAAACCAACACCCTTGAGGAATTAAATACCTGTAATATCTAATCAGACAACAGTGAAGAGGATTCAGGCAATTGCTGTTTGCAGCCCTCTTTTGAATTTCACACATGAAAAACCACAAGCAGCAAAATGAATATTCTGGCCATAATTTTAGTGCCCTAGATATTTCTTTTTAAGTTATAGAGAGAGAAAGAAGAAACCTCGGAAACACATCTGTGATGCAACCCTTTATTGGGTAATGAAGTTAAATTACACTTCTTGCTTCTGGCGTTCTGCCCTTTATCAAGTGTGACCAGCATCAGCAGTGCAGAGTAGCGTCAACATCATCACGCCTGCTTCAGGCATGTGCTTTGATGATTTCGCCACTCAGCATTGGGTGAACTGAGCGGCGACATCATCACAGCACATGCCTGAAGAAGGCGTGATGACGTTGACACCTCTCTGCACCACTGATGCTGGTCAGGAGAGGGAGCCAGAGCGCAGCGATGAAACTGCTGTCCTTCTTGAAGGTAAGTGACTAGATTGCCAGTCAAAGTGAGGTCTTCCCATCTAATGCCAGGTAAGTTTTAGAATACTTTTTTTGTTTGTTGGCTTTAGTTCTCCTTTAAAGAAGCTGAACTGTATCTTGTGGTACTTTCCTATTAACATTATAGCTGAGCCCAGCAATCAGCTGGAATTATTTAGGTATTTATTGCGTAAAATACATATGAGGGGAATTCAACAAGTGCAATAGTTTACTAAAATCTAGTAACTCATAACAACCAATCAGCACTTAGCATTTATTGGTATATGTGACTTATAATAATTAAAGCAAACCTCTGATTGGTTGCTATGGGTTACTAAACCTCAGAAAACAGTTGCCCCTATTAATGAAATCCCCTGGGTTTATATGGTTCTATAATGTGGCATAATTCTGCAAGCATATTTTATCTGTAAATATTTCAATATGAATGTGAGAAATATGTGTATGAGCAGACATTCATATTGTTGCTTTAACTGATATATGGTGTGTCTGGATTGTTTGCAGTATCAAATGTCTGCCACATATCTTAGTGGGCTTATCTATAGATCCTTTAGCATAGTAAAGGTTCATGTAAACATGGTATGTCATATTACTTCTTGATTTTCTTGCCTTGCAGAGCTCTCTGTTTCTTGGCTGCTAATAAACTGCTATGAGTTAACCTCCCCCAACATGTAATCTGGATAGCTCTGGTTTCTGGGAGATGGCTTACAAGGTATCTTAACTTAGCACTATTTCTCTATTAAAAAATATGCATAGGATTTTTTTTTTTTAGACTGAATTATCCGTGTGTAATTGTACAAGTTGATAAATATTGCAACTATTTTTCTGTAGATAATTAGCTATGCTGATTAGAATGTTCAGTGTGCCAGATGCATTAATTCTCTCCTACTCTAAATTAATTGCTACCACTGCTAAAAACTATTGATTTTTCACTTCATAACATTACCAAGATCTGTCCCTTTCTCTCTCAGGCCACTGCTAACACTCTTGTGCTTTCTCTTATCTTATCCTGCTTGGACTTCTGCAGTCCCCTACTAACTGGCCCTCCAGCTTCTCCTCTTTCCCTACTCCACTCTATTCCAAATTCTGCTGGCACAATTCTCTCCCTCTCTTCCCCAGAATGGAAGTCTCTCTCAAAACACCTGTTTGCTCCATGGATTCTGGTGAAAAAAAAAAGAGATTATTTACAGTGTCCTACTTTTGACATTCAAAGCACTTTACTTTGTTGCCTCTTTATCAACCACTCTCTAAGAACACTCATTCTCATGTTAAATCTTCTTCTCTTGTTGCCCCTTATTTGTTGAATCTTGTACCCCTCTTCCTCCGCCAAGAGAAATCCATCAATATCTTCAAAAGCTAAAATGAAATCCTCACGCTTGGAGCACTAGCTTTGTTTTTTATATCTTCATTTTATCCTTAAGCAGCTATTTATTCTTTTTAATAGCACTTATGAACTGACACTTTAAATTTAGGGGTCTATTTATCAAAGGGAGAATTTGACTGAACAGAGAACTCTCTAAACAGAGAATTCCTGTAGCAAATTTGCTACCGCGTCAGTAGTCGGAGCATCTTCTACATCTCAAGGAAAGAAAGTTTTTGCATCAACATAGAAACTCTTTGCCTGAAAAAGAGGTCATTGTTGATTCAATAAAAAGAGTTCAAAAGGGTTCTGGGTCTGGAAGACCTTCTTAAACATAGGAATACTTCAAGTTATGATCACTAGATTACTGGATGTGGGTTTTGATCCAGGGATTTACTCTGATTGCCGTATTTGTAGCCGGGAATTTTATCCCTAAGATGAAGGTAATCGACTTTTTACCTCTTGTTTAATTTTTGCCTTCCTCTTCATCAACATTGCAGGAAAATAGTCTGAACTGAATGGCCTTGTGTCTCTTTTGGCTTTATAAAATATAAATGATGTAGTGGCCTTTCAACTGAATTGCTGCAGGCACTAACCACTAGTCTGTGGTTGACTAGATGGTTTCTGTGTGGTAAACCATTTCGAGTACACTTGCACCTATTTAAGCCCAAATATATCTATATTTTTGCAGTAAAGTACTTCCTTTTTCAAATAGCTTTATTATTCTAATAACTTAGCATTTATTAAATGCATTAACTGTAACAGAAACCTGCTTCTGTTTAGCACCATATTCTAAATTTTTCATTGTGTTCTCTCCCCTAGAGTTTGGGCTTTTCCTGTTAAAAACAGACCATTCCATTATGAGGAACATAAGGTTCTTTTTCGAAACTTGATATTTTAGAGATTGCAGTCTGACATCGTTATCATTAGTATGATCCAGTGTATATAATTTGTGTTTTAGAGAATACCTCCAGTTAATTGATATATTTGTGTCTATGTACACAACTAACCTATTATAAGTGAATAAGCTTATTCACTTAGTGCAAACTAAATGAAAAAGGGTGCATTTAACGGTGACTGTGAATGAGATTTTCTAATTAGAATTATGGACTGATTCTTGTTAAAAGAACAGTAACACCAAAAGATGAAAATGTCTCAGCTGCTTTCAAAATTACTATATATTTAATTTGTGCTTCCAGAAATTCTAAACTTTATTTATAAAGTAGGATCTTTAGCTTTAAAAATTGGACTCTTGAGGATTTATATGTATTATGTATTATCTAACACACCATAGAAAACAGTGGGAATGGGTGAGGTCTGTATAGCAACATGGCTGGTATAAGTAAAGATAAAACAGACAGAAAGCAATTATGTATGTATGTATAATTTTATTTCTAAAGCACCACAAACATATTCAGCGCTGTACAATTCAGCAATACAAATATAATACAGACATGGGAAATTACATTAAACAATACAGTAAAAGAATTCAAAGATACATCACTTTAAGTGCTAAGTTGAGGTTAACACAAGAGGTTGGAGGTACCTGCCCCGTAGAGCTTACAGTTTAAATGGGAGGAAGATTTACACACACAGACGGGTAATAAGAGCTGTGACAATATGTTGAAACACAAGTCCATAAATAAATATAAATATTAAGCATAAATGACTAAGTATTAAATAAAATATATACATAAAAATTCAGTGATAAATATCAGTGCTAGCGCTCCAAAAGGTATGATTTTAGTTTGGCTTTAAAAGTATGAATTTAATTTTAGAGGCAATATTAACTGCCATACCAATCCAAATGTGTATTTCTATTTCTTGGGTGATACTGGTCCTTTAAGAAATTAGATTCTTAGAAGAAAAAAAAGGAACACCCATTATGCCATGAATGTTGTAGGGTTTGATCCCAATGTAAGCATGATACAATTGTTTTCTTAACCTAATAAGCTTTGTGCCCTGTTAATTATGTAAAAAGTTCTCTGAATTTTAATTTGAAGATGCTAGCTTGAGGCATGTACTGTATAATATAACTACTAGGGGAACATTGGTGGACATTTATTATAATTTAGTATATATATATATATATATATATATATATATACAGTATATATATATATATAGCTCTTATGCATTTTGAGATATCACGCTGGGTTTAATTGCTGAAGCATGAACAATAAATCAAGTCAAATAAATTACAGTGTAAATTGGTTTCATCTGGAATAAATGTCCAAGATTTATTATCATCTCAAATATGACTGCTGTTGCATACATCATAAAGCACAATGCATGGTACAAGAGAATAACAATGAAATGCATGAAACTAAAAGAGTTCTATGTTTTGCTGCACTAACACCATTTCACTAAGCCTTTTGACGAAGAATGATGTTTTGTAAGAATTTCCAAGTAGAGCTTTGCAATTATGCAGATTAGGACATTTCATCTGGAAAGTACTTCTCCTCAATAAACTCATCAATCTCTTCTTTCTTCTGCAGATCACAGGTCAATTTACCATTGGGACAATTGTCAGTCAGAAGATGAAAAATTGCTTCGATGTAATAACTCAGACCAATCCCTAAAATTGTTTTCCATGTAAAAGACAGAACACATGTCAATTTCTTATTATTATTTTAAAGAAATAGACTTTAAAGGGGCTTATTTATCAACGACTGAGTTCACATAGACAAGTCGTGTCAATTTGTCCATTGCGTAGTGAAACCATTTGTACATATTCACTATTTAGTGTGTTGCTACTGCAGGGCCGGTCCTG
>WMED01029133.1:0-10321 GCA_019650415.1 Pipa parva
ACAATGTCCCACTAACTGTATATAAGTGAATATTACATCCTTTTCTATGTCTCCCTGTCATCATTTCATCCTCACAATGTCCCATTATCTGTATATAAGTGAATAATACATCCCCTTCTATGTTTCCCTGTCCCTAGTTCATCTTCACAATGTCCCACTAACTGTATATAAGTAAATATTACATCCATTTCTATGTCTCCCTATCCCTAGTTCATCCTCACTATATCTCATGAACTGTACATTAGTGAATATTACATCCCTTTCTATGTCTCCCTGTCCCTAGTTCATCCTGAATATGGGGGGAATTCCCCAAGTGACAACATGAATTAGGGATATGGTGACATACAAAGGGATGTATATTACTCACCTATATACAGTTCATGAGATATAGGGGGGAATTCACCATAATGCGAAGTGAGCTCCGAATCCTTCGGCTCACTTCGCACATAATGTTATGCGCTCGCTGATGTCCTGCACACGGACGTCAGCGAGCGTTTTAAAGGGATTCCAGTCTCAGCAAGACCACTCTAGTCGCCTTGCCGAGACTGGACATCCGCATGCAGGACATCAGCGAGCTCATACCAGTATGTGGTTTCAGTCGTTATTGTCACTTCTGAATTAACAGCTGTCCTGCCATCAGCAAACGAATTCTCCACTTTGCTCTGACAAAAGAAAATTGTCGAATTCAAGCATTAGTCTTGCCAAATTTACTACTTCCACAGACTCCAACGCCTGATGAATAGGCAAATTACCTGTTTGCGCACAAGCAAACTAATATGAAGACCTATGTAAGTCTGCAGCAGTTGTGAGCACCTGAATTGGTCTTTAATTCACCACATCTCAGAGTTGAATGAATATGCAAAGAATTGGAAGTTTCAAATTCAAGGGACGCTAAATCCTGTAAAAACGGAACTTGCCATTTATTGACCACCTAGTAATAAGTACAACAGATGTTAAAATGACAGGTTTAAATGTACAGATTTTGCAGAATAATCATAGAAAAGAAAAGACCTTGGAACAGAGGCTTTCAGCTAATCTTAGCCTTTCCCCGTTATCTCTGTGCACTGTAAAGAACAGGGACTGAACTAGCCTATACTAACCTTATACAGTATCAAAGTATTTCTTATATCCTAAGTATTTAAAAAAAAAAACATTTTAGGTTCATTCTGTGATTATTTAATGTTAAAAATACTTTAACAGTTACAATACTTTGGATTCAAACTTTTTTTGGAAGTTTATCAGGATATACAAATTTTAATGAATGAGTGGAATGGAAGAGATCGCAACAACTCTTCATTTTCTACATTGTTCACACTTTTCTCTTCCCTAAAACAAAGTAAATATGATTTATTTACTGTAAAATCCCTCAGCATATCATGATACTAAGCCAGGTTTTTATAACCATTTGGCAATTGCATAGACCTTGTCTACAGTATTTTAATATTTACCTGACTTTCCTTACATTCTGTTGCCTATATTTTAACTTTTGTTTTTTTTTTAAAGGACGTCCATCATCATTAATAGATCTGACTGTTTTTAAGTGGAAAATCTCAGTTTAGGACAAGGGCATATTGGGTGCACCAGGACACCAGATGCCTAGGGCATACCAACTTTACAAATGAATAAATTAGCAGCGCTATAAAACAACAAACCTATGTATATGTGGGTAATTGTATAAGAATCCATTTGTGTATGTTCCATGCGGAATGTTTATGATTTGTGTTAGATTAGGTCGTTTCTCGAACTGTGCCACAACAGTGCTTCATTTATAAAAAAATATGATTACAGAACTGCATTGTTAATCATTGGAGATAAAGTAACTTTATTTTTTATTTTTTTACACAACTTAACCATGTGTGACTTTCCCTTGCTCCCAGGCATGCTAAAAAGCAGCAAGACTGTACAAAAACTATTCAGTAGCCATGATTAATTTGCTCAGTCACCAGCAGTTATTCAGTTACATTAGGCATTGTACAGTCAATTTGGTAAAAAGCAAGCAGATAATGAGTTAAAACATCTACTGCTTACTGGCCCAGTGACCAGCAACTCCATACGTTACACAGTGCCTGTTTGCCTGGTTCATTTGCTCAGTGGCTAGCAGTCAGATCCATATATATATACAGAGGTGGCTCTGGCCCTATTGGCGCCCCCACATCCCGTGCGGCTCCCCCCTCTCACGACACCCCCCCGGACGGCTGGGAAGTTACAGCAGCCGCGGCTGCCAATTGCGAGATTTAAATTGAGCCACAGCTGCAGTGACCTCTGACCAGCACTGTAAAAAAAAAATATGCTAGGGGCGCCCCCCTGGGCAGGCGGCGCCCCTAGCGTTTACCTACTCTGCCTAATGACAGAGCCGGCACTGTGTATATATATATATATAACCCTATATGAAACCCTTACAATATATATATATATTGTAAGGGTTTCACTCACTTGCTGCGGTAGTCGTTCCCAATAAACAAGTATCCAACCGGTATCTTGTCATAAGAAAAGGTGTTTATTTACAGAAAAGTCCAACAAAAAGGAAAAATAAACGAAACATAAATTCAGCCTGGCTTGGCAAAGTATTGACACCAAACGAAATAGCAGGGATGTACAGAGTTCTCTTTCCAAAAGTAACTTTCTCCCACAATCATGAACCTTTCAGTCCATAAATTTCAATTTACAGAGTCCCTGTGGTCTGCACACTAACCACACCTCAGCACAGCTCAGCACATACTGAGAATAGAGACTCCTTCTCTCTTACTAAGCTTGTGTTTTTACCTTATAACACACAGGTGCACTAAATTTTGTAAACCCAGAGATGGAGTATAGGAGTGGCCTTCCCACCCAATCTCTACAGCCACTCCTAAACCCTGGGCCCAAACTCCAGTTTTAAAGAAACCACTGACAGTTTAACCCTGTCAGTCTCTAGTATTCCCAGGGTTTTCATGCCAGAGTTGACAGGAGTATAAACTGCATGTACACTCCATCCGTAAGTTTTCCATAGACCTGCTTACAATATATATATATATATATATATATATATATATATATATATATATATATACTGTATATTTATTTATTTATTTAAATAACCACCACTGCTCAAGCCAGAGGTTGCCAGCAGCAGGGGTCACAAACTCGTCAGGGTAAACAGGCCGCATGCAGAAACAATTTGAAGTTGATGCCATCCATTCAAATTCTGATACATTCTTCACCCTTGTCTTTATATTTTATTTTTTGTGCTATCATTGGCCACTAAACTAAAGTAAGGAAGCCTGGCAGGCACACTCCTCCCTCAGCCTGCTCTCTGCTGCCCAATAGATGCACTACAGGAGGTGGGGCAGTGGATGGCAGTAAAGCACACCAGTTATTAGTAATGTTATGATGTCTTCAAAAAGTCTCTGTTCCCCCATCACTCTCCCAGTTTGCATGTTTCCAGTTTCTGGTACTAAAATGTATCTAAACCCATCCCCCATGCTTCCTTTACTCAATTCTGCCTGCCCACCTGCTCCTTCCCAAATGAGTTTAGTGTTAGGTTGCAAAGCATCATTTAGGGGCATGAATGAGTGATTTGCCATTTCATGGGTCCCTTAACCAAAGCAATGTAACTGATAAACTCACCAGGCTGCATCAGTAGAGTCAGGTTATGGGATTATATCTTTCTGTTATAAAGATAATCTGTGTGACAATTTTAAAGTAAGATGGACTGTTGTTGTGTTGGTCAAGAAGAAACTGGTCTTATGCCAGAACACAAAGTTCTAGAAATTCTTAATTTTCTTGCTGTGCTAATCCATTTTACTAAACAGTTTACGATGGGTAATGACAAGTCTGTTGAATAAAACTGTTGTGCCTAGTAATAATATCCTTTAAGGAAATTAATTTATTCAATACCATTTTAAACATTTTTTGATAAACTCCTCCATACAAATTCTATGGACAGACAGGTTCACCCAAACTGACTTTAGCAGCTCCCAGGTTCTTATACATGAACCAGTATTTGACAAGATCACTAAAAGCAGCTTAGTCAGCCATATCTACAAAACCTTTTGGAATATCAGTTCCTTCTTTACTGCATGGGGATGTAGGAGGTGTTCCCTATAGCACTGAGTGACATCTGATCTTATGGCCATTTAAAACCTTAACAGAATAGATGATTGCATTATTCCCCCGTTTTAATATCTCCAGCTTTTAGGTGAAATAATACTGTGATTTTTCTAGTCTTCCAGCCTGCAAAATGGCTTTTAAGGTACTATTCTCTTGCATATCTTTGCCTTAGTGGAAAAGGAAATCACTACATCATGTAATCTAATTTCCTTTCTTATTTGGCATTAAAAAAAAATAGAGTAGCTTAGTGTTCCAAAATTTCTCAGTTTCTAATAATATCATGTTTATTCATTCTTATTCTCCTGACTGACTTGAATTTTTTTTTTTTTTGCTTCTATTGTACTCGTTTTTACTCTGATAAATTGATAAACTAAAGACCATTATCTTAAGCAAAAAAGGACATTTCTGTGAACTTACCTGAAGTTAGAGTCACAAGGGTAAACATTGTTGCCTTGAGTGACAACAGAAGACATTGATGACAGACTTGAACTTAATTTATTATGTAGACATGAGCAAACTCTTTGGCAAGTTGGTTTGACCTTTTTGATTTTTGACTGATTTGTATTACCCTGAAACCTTTGGAGAAAAATTTTTTTCCTTTGACAATACCATTAAAAGCTGGACCAACTACATTGTAGTCTACAAAAGACTACAATAGGAATGTCTGACTGTATCATCAATATAAGTAATTGTGCATTTAAATAACAAGGAACCCAAAACTATCAAAGTTATCCTCGGTGTTCACATACATTTATCATGATCCTTAATCATGATCACCTGATTAGGTGCTTCATAAAGTAACACTAAGCTCCTAATGTTACTTTATCAATCACCTAATCAGGTCAGATGGAGTTGGTAGATATAAAATGCACAGAGAACCTGCTCAAGGACCAAACTATTAATGGTCACTGGTAATGAGCTAGATTGGGACCATAATAAGCTTCTACAAGTCATCATTTAGTCATTGCAGCATGAAAAACATGTGCATAACTGTTCCGGGTCAAGTTGTAGGTGGGTGGCATGCAAGAATTCAGGCATTTTCAGACTGGCCTTCCAGTACACTGGGAAGATCCTGGTGGGCCCCAAGCAGACCCTTCTAGGAGGCCCCGGGGCTCAAATCCGGTCCACCCGGCAGGCCAGCTTGACAGGCCATACCTTATCCCCCCTGTGGCCCCAATTCAAGCCAGTCCAATGCTGGACTCAGGTGATGTCCCTGCTGACTGGGTTCATTGCAGTTGGCTACTTAACCACCTTTTTGTGTGATAATCTGCCTTTGTAATCTTATGGTCAGCATGTCAGACTGAACCATTTTACAAGCGACAAGTGAGCGTAATTAGAAAACTCTATAGCAGAACTATAAATCCTAAGGCCCCGGGGCAGGATTGGCACTGGGGCTCATTCCTCTGCAATACTCTCCCTTGCAACAATTATAACTTCTTCATTTTTATTAGTAGTAGAGTACTACAAGTCGACGGAAAAACTTCAAAGGGTTATTTTTACAGGTAACCTAAAGGAGAACAGTGTCATGTTTGGAAGCTTGTTTTTCCTCTTAAAATATATACTGATACAATAAGTAAACAATAAAAATGATCACAGCTAACTCCAACACCTACATTTGTGATGACATTTAAGAACCACTGTTCGATTGGTGCTGATCCTGTGGGAAGCTGTTCCAACAAGTGAAACAGTAACAATGACTAAAGTTAGAAGTTTTATTCTGAAATTATCTTTTGAATATGGGTGACATATAAATATTCAGAGTAAGGGAGAAAACAAAGTGGATTTCAATCAAATCCCTGAAGAGCAAAGACCTTCTCATCTACTTCTATTTTTTTGACAGTGTGACATATGTCACCCATCATCAGCTACTGAAGAAACAGAGAGCAGTGGTGCACCATCAACTCTCAGAGTAACAGAGCGTAGTACTCATCAATCATTAACTGCTTCTGTAAGTCTCTAAGAAACAACAGTAGCTTGACTCTTCCCTGGAGAAGCACACTGTTAAGTGAAAGACCAAAATCTCTATGTCTGAAGGCCTGATGGTAACATGTTTACAAAACAAAAACCAGTGGGATTTGGTGAAAAGTCACTCTGGAAACAGGAAGTTGTCTCCCTAAGGCACTGAAGATCAACAATGCATGATTTCCTTCTGTGCCTTGCCAAATTACTGCAAGTATATGCATTGACTAATGTGTGCATTGTCTGGTAATATGAGTATATTTACTAGGGAATCAGTTCAGTTTTAAAGTGAACCTGTCACATCAAAACAACGAATACTAATTTAGGTCATTCTAATTAAATAAATGTTTCTGTAAATATATATGTATTTAAAAAAATGTACCTTTAAACAGTGTTTCTCTCTGTTATCTTCCCTGTCAGCCTGACTTTTATTTCCAGGGTTGGGTGAGTGGGGCTAAATGATGATTGACATTATAGCTCCTCCAATCAGATCCCTGCTAGATTGTGATTTAAGTGATCTGATTGGAGGAGCTATAATGTCAATCATCATTTAGCTCAGCCCAACCCAACTCAGGAAAGAAAAGTCAGGCTGACAGGGAAGATGACAGAGAAACTCTGTATAAAGGTACATTTTAAAAAATACATATATATTTACAAAAACATTTATTTCATTAGTACATACATATATGTCAGGATCAACAAAATGGGCTGAGGGTTGGAAAATACCTGGTTGAAATGGTTTTGATCTTTAGCAAATATGTCTCATTAAATCTGTTGTAAACAGTCAAGCCAAACATCTTCCAGTCTTCTGGAGCTGGAGTTGCATCAGGACCAGATGTTGTTGCCATCTGTTAAAGGGGAAGTAACTATTTATTTTGCCCAATTATATAGCGCTGACATCTTCCTCAGCTTTTTACAGAGATTAAACATTCACTTTAGTGTCTCTCTCAGTTGAACTTAGTATCTAGTTTCCCTATACAATACTAAGGTCATTTTAATCAGGCTTCAATTAACCTAGAATGTTTTTGGACAAGCACTGGTCTGATGATGTCCAGGGTGAAATCGAACTTAGCACCCAGTGCTGCAAGGCAGCAATGCTAACCACTGAGCCACCACACTAAATAAACCCAAGGACTTCCCCATGATCTATCACAGTGATGCCCAACCTACAGCCCAAATTCCAAAGTTCAAATTATTGCGTATAAATGTGAATTTGCCAACTAAAGACAGTCGTAATAGACTGTTACTATCGCAGTCATGTCTTTATAATGAGAATATTGTTGTAGTCACGACATTACTATGGAAAATTGTCGCTGCTGTAACTTTAAAATTTGTTGCAGGACTTTACAAGTGGCAGCTTTGAAGCAGCCCGTGACGCGTGTCGCAAATTTATATGGCCCTCCAGGCCAAAAAAGGTTGGGCATCACTGATCTATCATAGTAAACAAAAAGAGATCGCCCTACAACTTTTTTATTTTCTATTTTTGGAGAGGTATTTTTTATTTCCCCTTTAAAATATCCCTCAGTTTACAGTGTGCGCATTCAGCCATATTGGAAAAAATAAATCATAGAAGTTTCTCGCCGAGACTGAAATTCCTTTAATGCGCTCGCTGATGTCAGCGTGCAGGACATCAGCGGGCGCATAACACCATGTGCGAAGTGAGCCGAATGCTTCGCGGCTCACTACGCACAATGCTGAATTAGCCTCTTAATCTCTTATATTGTTGTTGTGCTTCACCATATGGCTTTCCCCTGCGTATAAAATCAGTAGCGCTTCCACAATTTAAAAACTATTTTAATAAAGGAGCTGAGACGATGTAAAGACAAATTGTATCATGCCACAGTTACTGGAATTACGCAGACTATGCCAAGTTATGTCTATGTTTAATAGGTACCCATTTAATGATTTAAACAATGGACGTGGGCTTTACTAGGCAAGTATGGATTCACCTACTGGAGGACTGTTTTCCTGGTGGCAAGTCTACATCTTTGCAAGTTCCTTTTATTTTTCAGAAGAAGTTACAATTCTGGGGCAGTACCAAGCAATTCTGTGATAGTGAATCAGGGTAGACTTAAAGGGCTTATTTATCAAACTGAGAATTCGCCTGTTTAACCTCCATAGTCATTGATTTACCATGACCTGAGTTTGGTTCACCATCGTGGACCAATCAGCACTGTTTCTACTTACTGTATCTAGAGCTCAAAAAAATACAATCTTAAAAAAATAAGCAGCTTTAAATTGTGTGATAGAAACACTTGCTGGGAAAATATTCCTTCCTGTTACTATTATGTCAATATTTTCAATGATTTTGACTCTTTAAATCTAAGAGTTCCTTCAGCTCTACATATATATTAATTGTGTGTGTTTTTTTTTTATATTATGCTTTATACCAGAAGGAATGGGATTATTTGTGGTTTGTATAGATACAGATACATTGTAAATATAATTCAAAACAGAACTTTAAAAAGTTGCCTTTCCCAAAGAATAAAGGATCTATTCCCACAAATCCTGAATTGCATAAGCGAAGAAAAACACAGTTATTCTTGTTATTGCCTATTTAAAAACCATTTCTCAAAGAAACAAAGTATAATTTTTTAATGGGACCATTTTACATTAACACATGCCCAAATATGGAGATTACATCCAGACAGCACACAAATTATTTCTATACAGTAGTGTCATAGCAGTGGATCCAGCTATTTCTTAACATTAGATCACACTTTTTTTTGTGGCAACTGCTGGAATACTGGGCAGTGCTACATTTACATCTCAGGAGCTTATATGCACAGAATAGTTGCTGTATTAGGCCACACCCATTTATGCAAATAGCTAAGGGTCAACATTTGAATATTACATTTTATCTTAGAATTTATACTCCCTTGTCTAATTCCCTGAATAGGGGAGAGGTGCCCTTCCATCTGATCCTTCTATAGATACAAGCCTTTAACAAGGAGTCAAAAAATGAGAATGGCACATCTATACCTCCACTTCCTGTTAAATTTATTTCCCCACCCAAATGTCTTACAGATTTCTGTCCAATTACCATTAAATGTATAAAAATAATATGAATGCACAGAGGCAAACATTTTGTGGGGAAGTAAACTGTTAAGTAGGTTGTTAATCTTTTTTTATTTTTATGAGTTGTTTTCCTATCTTTTACTTAGTAACACATGAAACAATGCATGCTGGTCTCTCCCTAACCCATTCATTGCCAGACTGCTAGGAAACACAATATCCAGCACACTCATCCCACACTGAGTTAAACCAATAAAGAATGTGAATGAGGGATCAAGTGGTAAAACATATGGGAAGGATGTTGTATGGTTGAGTACTTTCACTTAATTGTAATGCCATGTGCTGCTTTATGGGACTGTAAAGATGATGTCAACCCTTTTGCTGGCAGGCTGAGACTGTTTTTCCATATCACAAACAGCATGCTTGTAGCTTTGTGTTCTAGGGGTGTACATCTGGTGCACACCCCCATCAAGGCAACACCACAAAATGTCCACGTACAGCAGGAATGTTCCTGAGATGCCACATGCCACAGTTCAGTCTCCAGTACCAGTTTTTTTCCCCTGCAGTGCCACCTCTCCTGCACCTCCCATACCAAACAAAGAAGATTTACCAGGATCCATAGGGGCCCAGAGTGGAGGCGCTGTGTGGCTGGCGACTGGGAACCACTATGACCCCTATTGTCTATAGCGCAGATGGATTCTACATAGATTTACAGATATTCACCATTCACTTTCTTCCTGGTCCCTGTGTAGCTTAAAATCTAGTGTTATCAGACTCCTGTTACCAGGCCTGCCAACAGGGGATACTGCCGCAGGGACTGCCACCAGCTCAGCAACCCAGGAGGACCCAGAAAGACAGACATGTAGGCCTCAGAGTATTGAACTGATGGCCTAAATCATGTTGGGGGACCCTATTTGTCACATGGTGGAGGGCCCTATGATTTCTGATGGCAGCCCTGCCTGTTAACTAGCCAGTGTCTTTTGGATTGTGGGAAGAAAGCAGACTACCTGCATATAAAGGGATAACATACTCTCCTCTCAGAAGGTGGGATCTTGATCCAGGGAATTATTCTGATCCTTCAGTGTAAGAACATTACAAGTTATGGGCACTGGATAAATGGAGCTGGGATCTTGATCCAGGGAATTATTATGATCCTTCAGTGTAGGAACATTACAAGTTATGGGTACTGGATAAATGGAGCTAGGATCTTGATCCAGGGAATTATTCTGATCCTTCAGTGTAAGAACATTACAAGTTA
>WMED01029135.1:0-10321 GCA_019650415.1 Pipa parva
ACCTTGCTGAATTACCCCCCAAAACTTGGTGGACTTCAATGAGCCTCTTTCTTCTGTTTAAATATGCAGGACAGGTTTGTAGAGTGCCTAGAGCGCTTCTGCATTCACTAACCAATTCTGTTCATAGCTATTCTGTAGCTATGCTGAAGTTGCCACTGAACTCTTTCTAGCCTATTTGTCAGTCTTCTTGCTCATCTATTTCGTTTAGCAGTCTCTCCAGGTTTTCCTATTTAGATTTGGTTTCGCAAGTCAGAATCTTTGCTCCAGTGTTTACAGATATTATCAAGTACTTATCAAGTACCTTTTCTTTCTTTTCCCTCCCACAATGCTGTTCCAGTTTTTTTTTTTTTTTAAAGTTCTATGTTTCACAGAGCTAAGTCTTTATAAAATGTATATCCCATTCCAGAAATGTTTTATATGTAGAAATTGTCTCAGGGAGAAGTTCTTTTTTATGAAGAACAAGGGGTTTGCATACAGTAATACGAAGGTATGGTAGATCCTAACTACCTTCTTTACTTTCCTTGTCTAGCGGGACCCATTGCAGGACTTGCTGCCATCCTTTATACAGCACTGGAAAGGAGTAACACAATACTACCTAGACACTACAGGTAATGTTTCCCATAGATGCCATAGCTTAAAGCACATGTAGCATATTAATTTGGTAACTGGTAACTCTACATGGACTTGTTGTTGGTAATTGGTTAAACAATTCACCAGGAGCAAGCAGAAAAAGGGATCCACTACTCCCAGTTGATACACAGAAGAAAAAATAACACCCAGAAATGCTGTGAGTTTTTTATAATAAATGGGAATTTTTCCCTAGTGGATACAGTTGCAGTGTTATTTTTTCTTCTGTTATTGGTAGTCACTGTTTAGATCTATAGCTTATGTATCCTTTTGTGTATAGGTGAACAATGATTTGAGTGGATTGGGTGATGGAAACTTATCATAAGTGACTGGAAGGATTTTATTAGATGCTAGTGAGTAGTACTTCTTAATGTAATACTTGCCTGCCTCCCTGCAGATGAGTCTCGGCCAGCCCGAGACACAGATATCCCATGGCGCCTCCGCCAGCTGCTTGATATCCTTGTGTACGAGGAGAGGGAGACAGGAGCTGAAGTTGGCAAGCAGGGTGGAGAAGACACAGCTACCCAAAGCCACGCTGGACCATGCATGGAGTATTTACTGCAGCACAAGATCCTGGAGACGCTATGTACTCTAGCAAAAGCAGAGGTACACCATGCCCTCAGTGCTCCACAGACATTCCACATTCCACCTGTACATGTTCTGACACACACGCACACATATATAAAAATACTAGATTTCTGCTTGCTTGCATTTATATATACTTTTGGGAGGTGCTAAATGGCTTGCAGTGACCATGAAATTTTCCATATACATCAATACATTAGCACTCTTAGGGGGTTATTGACTAAAATGAGAATTCGACTGTGGAAGTGAATTATCATCACTTCCGGTGGCTACTCCCAGATTCTCTACTCTTTATTGAATAAACAGCGGATTCCCATAGCAAATCCACAACTGCAACAATAGCATCTGTGACAATATTCCCATAATGAAGTAATGACCGCCACAGTGACCATCTATTAGGTAGTGTGGGAATGTCGTTAGCTGGCGAATTCAAACCTTTACATGACAATTCAAAATTTAGTAAATAACCCCCTGTATGGCCATGAATAGATAGATAGATAGTATAGCTGTATAAGTAAATAAACAACACTGAGCACAGCTCAGACCATAAAATTCCTACATCTCATTTGCAATGTATATACAAAGGAGGCAATGTATTGAGCACAGCATAAGCCACTGGTGGTGAACTTTTTAGGCACCAAGTGCGGATGATGACTTCATTCATCAGTGCCTGCCTCAAAATGCAGGCTCTGGTGAATGACATCATCACATCTGCATCGGGGCAGAGTTCTGGCTGCAGCTATCCTACTTAGATCCTCCTTGAGAGTGACTGCTCCTTCAGTATAGGCTGCGGATTCGACCTGAAAACTGTCAGGTTGAGTCTGCAGCCTATTTTTTAGTAAGCTCACTGGAAAGACCTAGGATAGCTGTCAGAGCAGCAGTGGTGATGGCGCACATGCCCACAGAGAGGGCTCTGAGTGCCCTCTCTGGCACGTGTGCCATAGGTTCGCCACCGTTGGCATAAGCTGTAAATCACTAAGGGAAGAAATTAATTTATGTTTAGTTATAAATATAGCATATTTTCCACAGAGCTATTGAATATTTGTTTCACTAATGATTATTTTCTTATGTGCCGCAGCATCCACTTGTCATTAGGCGGCACATGTGTGTTACACAGTAGATTGGCGCTTCTATTTATTAATTCTTGATTTCCCCTCTTGTCTCTAGTATCCCCCAGGGATGAGGCAGCAGGTCCTAGTTTTTTACAGCCGCCTACTGACTCAGGTCCAGCGCCCCCTCCTGCACTACTTGAGTGTACATCGCCCTGTGCAAGTGAGTATTAGGTGATTGTTTGCTAAAGTAAAAAATCAGTAAAATAGTATTATAATATGTTATTATATACAACATTTATTTCTGGATTAAATATATTACAGTTGTAGATATTACTATCCCTTACATGTGACTTTCTTGAATCAGGCCCACGCATTTGTTAGTGCAGTCTGCATGCTTTAGATGGGGTAGTTCAATTACTGCGCCTTAACATTCTGCTTATGGAATTGTCTGTAGCTCTGTAAAGGCGGTTACATTGGAAGGGATACATAGATGGAATTATATCTTGAGAAGGATACCTAATTAAAAAAAAGACTTATCTGATTGTAAGGAGTAGTATTCAATGTATTTTCATAGATTGCACCTCTTTACTTCTCCCCCAATAGCAAGGATATAGCAGAGATGTGAATGGCTCTATGTAATAATAACTCAAAAGAAATCCAGAAATATATATCCATATTAGAAAAGTGTTTATTTGGGTTTATAAGTCCAAGCTGTCTAAGGTCTTATGTTGTCTGACCTAATCTTATAACTGGACTGTCACCTTGCTATACTTCACTCATAGGCAGGAAGCCTGGTTTCCTAGTGGTTTCCCAAATGGAAACAGGAACTCAATAAAAACGTATTGAAGGATTGATGGTGATAATGAAATATCATCATCAATCCTTCACCCAGTAATAATAATTTAAAAAAAAGATGAGTGTAAACTATAAAGGTTGAAGATGTGTTCACTTGTAGGAATTGGTATAAATCACCAATGACATTAGCTATAGGTTTGTCTCCTGCTTGCTTCTTTTTTTCTCCTATGTCTAGGGGGACACAGAAACACTTGGGATAAAAGCACCTTCTTGAAAGGTGTAGGACACTAAACAGAACCTCCTTGCAGGAGGACATACAACACTAAACCAATGTGAGCTTATCCATTACTAAAAATCCCCATTTACATATTATTTGGCTTTATCTCCCAACAAACTAAAACTCACAGAAAGATATTTTGTGTGTGCCATATGGAATTCCACAAAAAATCTTCATCCAGTGCAAAGGAGACAACCCTAAGCCAAATAATAATTTAAAAATACTGTATAATAACTACCAAGCCAATATTTAGTCATTCTTACGATGTTCATTTGATTGGTTTAGTTCTCCCTTCTCTCTATTTAATTTGTTTTACCCTCTGGATAACTAAACTCACTTGTTTGTTACATGTTTTGCTTTATTTTTGAGACTATCCAACTTGTCAGATCAGAAACTGAATAATGTCTGTTTGAAACTTGTTTTTGTAGTATGTGACTGTGCTGATGTTTATTTAACAATACAAACAATGTTGAAAATAACTGCAGTGCATAACTCTGGGAGTAGATCACAGCGCTCTTGTATTCACAGAAGCTAATTGCTCTGTCTGGAGACTCTATTGGAGTCACGGCCCAGAAGGAGGAGGTGCAGTTCCTTACCTCTGTGTGCACCAAACTAGAGAATGATCCTTCCCTTCTTGTACATGTACTGGAGGTACAGAGACCTTTAAACTTGTTTTTCTTTGCTTTTTTTTTTTTTTAACAGAAGTTTGATCTGTATAATTAGAATAAGTTTGTTGATAATATGCTTGACCAAAACCTGTGTGGCCATATCATTTTGTGACACTGACACTGAGCAGTTCCCCGTGTTTCTAAAAGCACTTAAGCCTCAGGGGGTAATTCATCAAGCCGCGAAGTGAGCTACGATCCGTTCGGCTCACTTCGCTAATAGTAGTATGCGCATGCTGGTGTCCTGTACGTGGACATCAGCATGCGCATTAAAGGGATTCCCATCTCGACGAGGCAACTCTTTTGTTCTCGCCGAGACGGGAATCCCTTTAATGCGCATGCTGATGTCTGCGTACAGGACACCAGCATGCGCATACTACTATTAGTGAAGTGAGCCGAATGGATCGTAGCTCACTTCGTGGCTTGATGAATTACCCCCTTAGTGTAACTAATACAATGCCAAAGCTTGCTCAGTATCAGACAATTAACTTTCTGATAAAACTCCTTTTGGTGTTCCTGTAGTCCTATATCATCTCTGTATACATCTTCTCCCTTTGTTGTCACATTTCTGTAAAATGATTTATAATGGCGGCCACCTATATTTTCTCCATAATCACAATTTCTAAATATTTCCTTTCTGTATTTTAATTGCCTAATCTAACAGCCCCTTTAACCTTTGCCTTTTTTTCCATATGTACTGTATGCTTTGTTACTCTATCTAACCTTGCTTCCTCCAATCTCTTAATTACTTAAAATATTAAATATTAATATCTTAAAATATCCTTACAACTCTTAGCATTTTAAATACACCTTCTCAAATCCCTCTATAAATTCTCTCACAGTTCCGCATAACTTTGTTCTAGCTTTGAAACCATTATTCCTTATAAACCTAGTCTAGGATTTCAAATATTTCTTAATATATTCTTGTCTAAATTTCCACATCTCCATTTGACCTTTACCTATAAAATTATCAAGTGCTCCATTAGACTTTTCCCTATATTATTCCCATTGCTCTGTAGAACCATGTCCTTTACATATTCCTTATACAGTAATACCCAATTTTTATGAAACCATATTTTGGGATCATTGCAAAAGTCAATCATATAGTGGATTTAAAGGAACAGTTTAGGCACCAAGAGTTATTTGCTGTCTGTTTGGCACTGTTAAATAAAAGCTTTTTGTCATATAAATTATTTATTTGTTTCCACCCTTTACAATTTAGCACCAGTTTGTTACTGAAGCTGCTTCCCCACTCTCAGCCATTTCCTGAATGTTTGGAATGTTGAGTTAAGGAATTGACTGACAGGCTGGATAATGCTAAATAACCAATAAGAACCTTTAAGCGGTCATCCACCTTTTTTTTTTTTTTTTTTTTTTAATTCTGAAAGGTGTAGTTAACCCAGCACAAGCAATTGTTTAAGAAAGGGTTGAAATATTGACTTTATTTTTATATGGATTTGGTCTCTCTCTCATGCTCAATATCAGCGCTTGCTACTGACAGCATACACCATTAGCTGTAAGTATTGTAACTGCCCATGGTAATTCACTAACTATTAATTTTTACCTTCCTGAGATGCCGTTGTGTCAGTGGCAAAATATTCCAAGGAAGTAAACACAGAAGGAGCTGTGTACTGCTACACAGATGGAACAATTAATGCCTTTGCTCACATAAAAGACTAACTGAGTATATTAGAAAAAAATGTATTATGCATTTACAACTCACATTACTTTTTATTAATCGGACTGGACTGTTCTCTTAAACTTCACTATAAACTCTCATATTTTTACATATTGCTGTTCTGCACATTTACAGCTACTGTATACTGGGCAAGTGATCTTTAGAGATGGTTCTATGAATTGTCACCTTTTGTTTACAGCAAGGGAATTTAAACAGAGCCCATTGTCCTGATGGAGAAATGAAAAAGGAAACAGAATCTTCGAACCTCAAGCCAAAGCAGAACTTGTTTAAAGCTTTACTGAGACTCTGTACCTGTCAGGTATATACCCAGAAGATGGCAAAATATATGATGATTAAGGAGGAGGATAAGGTTCAGTTATAGAATGTGAAGACAGAGGGGTGAAAATAATAAAAAGAGTTGCCATCTTTAAATGCAGGGGGGATGTGGTGTTTGGAGGTGATAAGCAGATTCAAAGTTATTAATACAGACACTTTCTTTCTCTTATACAAATGAATTGCAGTTGTAATTATGTTGTAAGCAGGCCCTGTTGTGAAGCAGGCATGGGTTATATGGCAGGTAACGGCCGACGTTTAAAGAGACCCTAATATGCCTCATGTGCATTTCTATTTGTTATACATTGGGGTTTTATATAGGGATTACAGTAATGTACCATTATTGTTGTTTTCACCATGGTGCATCATCACTTTTGCAGCAGTAGTTATCTGTTTCTCCCCTTTTGTTGTGACGCACAACCACAATTGCTTTAGCCGTTATTGTTTATTTTGGTAATCTCTTAAATCAAAAGTATCTACACAGAAAGCACATGGTGCCACTGGCGCCACTTACCATCTGCATTCAAAGAATTCTAAGAGATTTTAAAAAGGCTGATATTTTTACTTTTCACTTGGACAGACTTTTGGGTGTTAGTCTGGAATATGTATTATTAATGGGTCATTTGTAACTAGTGGCACTGGGTGGGTGTCTATGCAACATTTCAAAGAAGTCTGTGATCAGCACAGGGATAAACACAAAATAATAATAAAAATCAGAAATTTAGCTCTGAATTTGTTTTCGGCATGTGCTGAATAATCAATCTGCCAATCCAAATGGGAATTTGTAACACTTTGTTGTAACTGGTCTTTAGGCAATCTTATTCTTTTTCTGTACATTACAGAAGGAGCGTATTTCAGAGCGTGCAAGAAAGTCTTTGCTAGGAATAGTCCGCATTGCACAACAGGAGGGAGCAGCTCGCCTTATAGCACAAAGCAAACTCAACCAGTATGTGACTGAGCACTTGTGTGAACTTCATAGTAGCATCCCAATGACCATTCATCCCAGTGACATCACTGCTCAAGAAGGCATAGAGTGGAGGTAAGCAATACAAGTACCAAACAACACTTTTCATTATGTAGTGTCATCCGCTACAAAGATTGTGCTTATATTTATTTATTAGTTGTGTAAATATTGTTTTTCCTTTTTTAGTGTAAAGATAATGTAAATAAGGTCATCTCAGCCTCCTGGAGGTAGTTAAAAAAAAAACTGGCTCTTTATTACATATTTAAGTTTGAAATCCCCTTTTGTATTTCATATATAAACACTTCAATTTTACCTCCTGGTCTTTTTTTAGAGTGATATCTGCTCCCAGTGTGTTTATTTATTTTCAAGACTGAATAATACTGTACAGGGGATATTTACATAGGTTTCTGTTGATTTATTTAGGATCAAAAACATCTTTTGGATGTAAAAGAAAAATGCACCAAACGTGACTTTTGACATGCTGAGAGGTGATCATTTAGCACCAATCTCGTCATCTTCCCTGTCAGTCTGCCTTTTCTTTCTATCGGATCCCTGCTGGATCGTGATTTAAGGGATCTGATTGGAGGAGCTATAATGTCAATCATTTAGCCCCGCCCAACTCAACTCCAGAAAGAAAAGTCAGGCTGACAGGGAAGATGACGAGAGAAACACTGTATAAAGGTATATTTTTTTTAATACATATATATTTACAAAAATGTTTACTTCATTAGTAGAACCTAAATTAATGTTAGTTTTGAGGTGACAGGTGCACTTTAAACTTTACTTTTTTTCTGTAGAAAAGACATTAGTTCCAAGGAAACAGATGAAATGCCAAGTGATGTAACAGCTGTGCGGAGGTTCCTTTCTTGGGTAGAGTACTGTGACAATCTGGTGCGGGAGTCTCATGAGGTGAAACTCTTTAATATTATTGTTCCCACCAAAACATGACATTTTCATCCTATCTGCAAACTACCCATTATATTTTGGTGTCTCTCATTGCTTTACAGGGGGTTGCTTTGGAGGTAGCGAAGTCCATAACAGAAGGCTATCTACGTGGAATGCTAGAGCCGGAACTACTGCAGGTGTGAGTGTCTGTGTGTGCAGGGCATCAAACTAAATGAGTGCTTGCTCTACTCCTACAACAGCTGGGTACAGTTTTAGAATACAAGGAGAGAACAGAAATGAAAAATGAGCAGGGACAAAACTTATGCTTAGGGCAAGAGTTTTATGATTGTTGGAAAGAGAACAAGAATGGATAAGCCATAGACTTATAAAGGACAGTGTTGTAACTAGTGATGTGATTATACCTTTTACATTCTTTTTTATTTTTTTAGATCAGAACTAAGTATTTTGCGTAGCACAGCTATCCTCACAGCAGTACTCCGTCGCTTTACGGCTTTGCCTCTGCTGCACCATATTCTCATATTTCTCCTTGGTGAGGAAAAGGGACCTGAGAAGAGGAGCGATAGGAGCTTGCAACTTCGTGCACAGCTTATCCAGAGGTGCAACCATCTGTCCGATGAGGTGATCTACAAACAGAAGTATATTACTGAGACACAGAGCTGTCATTGTGAAAACTGCATCTGCTACTGAGATTTTTACAGTTATCTGTCAAGAATAATTATAGCACTAACTGCCACTGAGACTGAAATAGATGTCTGTAGATGAGATATACACACAGCTTTCTGTCAGTGTGATGTCAAAGGGGTCCTTGGGGATTGTAAATAAAGCTGTGACATGCTCATTTAAAACCCCAGATGTATAACGTCATTTCACACATAGATGCCCAAGCTGCCAATTTGTGCACTTCTATATGGGTTCTGTAGAATTCCAGAAATACTCTTCATCTAGAGATTTAATACCTGACACATCATTTAAATTTTAGCTTCTTATCCATTTGTCTGTTTCAGGGACACACTACTTATCTATTTTGACACAAACCTCTGTCTCTTTCACAGATAAGTTTGGCTTCCCTGCGTCTATTTGAAGAGATTCTGCAGGTGCCAGAAGAAACAGCTTTGTACAATCTTGTAACTCGCAACCTTGAGACACGCAGCTACCTGGCAGCTGGGCAAGATGAAAGCAGAGTGCAAGAGAGTGAAGTTTGGGAAGGCACTGAGTGCGTCACACAGTATTAAATGGACTTTTGTTTTCTAGAAGAAAATACCCACATATAATACACATGCTACTATTGGTTGTCATTTACAGGGAGCTTGAGGAAGACCCCTATTTCACAGATGGTTTTCCTGATACTGGGCTCAGGCTTACAGGAAATGACAGAGGGCACGGTCCCGAACCAGCTGGAACAGAGCAGTGTGTGAAAAGGTGAGTAGAGGAACAAAATGCAATGGATGTTGGCTGTTAGCAGCATGGTTTTTCCCAGTTCAAGGCTATTGTGGAGCACTGGAACCTTGAGTTTAATTCCAAACAGGGCATCATCTGCATGGAGTTTGTAGATTCTCCCTGTTCTGCCTTTTTGTTGCTATCTGAAACCTACTGCAAGGTTGAGTGAATTGCAGCTATATTGTCCCTGTGTCCATTTCAGAGTCTCTCTTTTTATGGAAAATGATTTCCTTATGCAAGGACTGATAAATATTCCCTCCTGCTGCCTCTGCTATTATTTTTTTTTCTTATCCTCCACCAATTTATATTCTCTGCCATTCACAGTGCTTTAGATTGTATTCCTTCCCGACACAGAGTGAACGTCCATCGTTGCTGCTTCCTTCATAACTCTCCTTTGTCCTCTAGAAGAAGAACCACACTGCTGCCTAGCTAAATGCAATTAACATCACCCCTTTATGATTCCACAGCATTTCAGAATTATATATACATTCTTACATTAGGTCTTCATCTTCTCATCCCTCACGGATTCTTTTCTTCTTAATTCCTATACTTTTGCATGCCTCAGTATTGCACTAACTTTACTTCCATCCTATCATCATCTATTTTTATCACATATGGCTGTTTTGTTGAGTTGCTGCTGGTCTGCGGCATCTGTATTAGTAACCAGAGATCTTCTGTCTCTTTATTAGCTTCCTGTCTCTTGTCCCTGAAGAAATCAAGTCCTCAGATTCTGGTTATGACACTTACCTGCAGGATGCTATCGTACAGGTATGGAGAAAAACCTGCTCCAATTGGTCAGCAAATTCTCCATAGATATCTTGCATGACTCTGTCTAAACCAAGGACCTTACAACGTATGGTGGTTTTCATTTACTTCCTTGTATGTTACACTAACCTTTGCAAAGCTATCCTATCTCACAGTTTGATTTTGTAAGTGGTGGAGGATTTTTTTAATATCTGAATAATAATTTAAATGATTAGCACTTTTGTTTCAGTTTGTGTA
>WMED01029136.1:0-10321 GCA_019650415.1 Pipa parva
CCACACATGAATGGTTTCAGGATGCTTTACAGTTGGCATGAGAGAAGACTGGTGGTAGCGTTCACCTCGTCTTCTCT
The DNA here is from genome assembly GCA_019650415.1 of Pipa parva. Lineage (NCBI taxonomy): Eukaryota > Metazoa > Chordata > Amphibia > Anura > Pipidae > Pipa > Pipa parva. Next base: position 78 of record WMED01029136.1, read on the forward strand.
GAAAAAGCTGTTTTTGCAGATGTCCCAAACAATCGGAAAGGGGATTCATCAGAGGAAATGACTTTACCCCAGTCCTCAACAGTCCACTCCCTGTACCTTTTGCAGAATATCAGTATGTCTCTGATGTTTTTACTGGAGAGAAGTGGCTTCTTTGCTTCCCTCTTTGAGACCAGGCCTTGCTCCAAGAGTCTCCGCCTCACAGTGCATGCAGATGCACTCACACCTGCCTGCTGCCATTCCTGAGCAAGCTCTGCACTGCTGGTAGCCCGATCCCACAGCTGAAACACTTTTAAGAGATGGTCCTGGTGCTTGCTGGTCTTTCTTGGGTGCCCTGGAGCCTTTTTGGCAACAATGGAACCTCTCCTTGAAGTTCTTGATGATGCGATAGATTGTTGACTGAGGTGCTATCTTTCTAGCTGCGATACTCTTCCCTGTTAGGCCATTTTTGTGTAGTGCAATGATGACTGCACGTGTTTCTTTAGAGATAATCATGGATAATAGAAGAGAAACAATGATGCCAAGCACCAGCCTCTTTTTAAAGTGTCCAGTGGTGTTGTTATCGAAATACGATAGCCTTCTTTCCCTCTGGGTCTCCGAATTAAGGATAGCTTGGCCTGACCAAGTACTTGGTATGGAGGATTAATCAGAATAAATGGACACACAGTCAGTTCCTCAGATTACTCTCTCACTTTATTACAAAAGGCAAGGGGTTTATATAGGATGCAGTAAACAATGGCACAGGCTATCTTATTTACTGTATCTGAGCGGGGCAGCTGTGTCATCCTGCCCCTATTCCTAGTCTTAAGCAGAATTAACATACATTGTTTAAGCACAATAGAATTAACATGTCGTTTGAGCAAGACTCCTTGATTCCTCATATTGTTAAAGGGTCAGTCCATTAACCATTTTATGTCCATATTATAAAGATCTAATGTCTATTCCATATCCATATCAGTGTCATTCTTACTTAATCATGACAGATTGATCTCCAGCCCTGTCCTCATCAACACCCACACCTGTGTTAATGGAGCAATCACTGAAATGATGTTAGCTGGTCCTTTTAAGGCAGGGCTGCAATGAAGTTGAAATGTGTTTTGGGGGATGAAGTTCATTTTCTAGGCAAATATTGACTTTGCAATTAATTGCTGTTAAGCTGATCACTCTTTATAACATTCTGGAGTATATGCAAATTGCCATTATAAAAACTGAAGCAGTAGACTTTGTAAAAATTAACATTTGTGTCATTCTCAAAACTTTTGGCCATGACTGTACAGTTGAACAGGGCTGGTAAGAGAGTTCATCCTTGTCGAATGCCTTTCTGGATCTTAAAATAGTCCATGTTGCCAAATAGTGTCCTGACTGTGGCTTCTTGATAAACGTAGAGCGATCTTATTGGTTCTTCCAGATTCTCTGGGATGTCCATTTGCTTCAGACATTTCCATAGCTTGTCGTGTTCTATGCTGTCGAATGCTTTGCTGTAGTTCATGAAGCGTGTATACACATCCTATTGATATTCGTATGTCTTTTCCATGATCCACCGCAGATTTGCAATTTGATCTCTGGTTCCCTGACCTCTTCGAAATCATTCTAGGACATCTGGGAGCTCTTGATAATTGTGATGAGTGCGATGGTACGATAGCTGCAGCCTTCTTGATTATCGCCCTTTTTTAAGTGGGACAAACACTGACCTTATCCAATCTTTGAGCCACAATTTTGCCCTCCATATCTGCCAGCAGAGTTCTGTTAGCACTGTGATGGGCATCAGCTTTAGTAATTCAACTGGTATGCAGTCAGTATCAGGGGCTTTCCTGTTTAGTAGTTGTTTCAGTGCCCCGGCTTCTTCTTCCTCCCGAATATCTGGTTCTTCCTGGACTAGGTATCCCTGGTCTGCTGATTGACTTGGTCACTTGTTTTCATTGAGTTCTGCTGTGTATTCTTGCAACCTTCATTTAATTTGGTCTTTACTCTGTAGTACTTTGCCACTCTAATGTTGGATTGTCGCTGCTTTGCAGGGTACAAATGGTGCCCGTAACTGCTTCACTTGGGTGAACAACTGATGAGTGTGACCATGCTTGCATCTTCCAATTTATTTGCATGTTCTTTCCAGTAATGCTCCTTATCTCACCTCGCTTCACTCTGAAGTTCTGCATTGAGCAATTTGACTCTGTTGCTCTTGCCCACCTGATTTTGCTACCCTTCTTTTGTTGGCAATTTTGATTCTTGCATCTGAGACTGTGATCTTGCTGTCTTTTTGTATGTGATGCATTGTTCTGCTACATCCATTATGATCGATCTCATTTTTTCCTTTAATTTGTTTGGGACCTTTTTGGTCATGTTGAAAGACTCAAATCTATTTTTTTACCTCAACTGCATATTGTGCTGGGACGTTACCAGTGTTGAAAGTCATGGTGCAGGTGGTCTTTTGATGTGTTGAAACAGAGTTTGATCATGAAGTTGATCGTATGAATCAAAATCAGCACCTGGTAAAGCTTTGACTTCTTGCACTGAGCTCTTCCAGTGTTGTTGATAAAGTAAGTATTCAGCCTGGTTCCGATGCTGTCCATTTGGAGCTGTCCATGTGCCATTTTAGTTGTTTAAATCACGTGTTTGCAATCAGTAATCGAAAACATCAATTATATTGAAAACATTGGACCAAGTTATCACCATCTTCATTTTGTTCTCCTAATCCACTCTAATACGAATAATAGACTGGAATTTGCATAGAAACAAATAGGTTTTGACCGCTCTATCTCGTAATAAAAAATTGTAAATCCGGGTGCTCAGGAGTTGGTATGGCGGTTTGTGCAGCGAATATAAATAAGCAGGGTCCTCTGGCACTCCAAAGTATAAAGCTTGGTAAATCTTTATTGGTACCACATAGGTAAAATTAAAAACAATAAAAACAATGCAAAAACAAACGCCTAAGCGTTTCACACCTCACGGGTGCTTAGTCATGGCATAAAAATACATAAATAATCAGCATTTAAATACCTTGTGTGGTCTGGGAACTTCCGGTGAGTAACCACTCCCCCATTGCGATTCCGTTTACTGCCTATGTAGGAAGAGTAATTCTGTTCTTCTGTGCTGCTTACTATTTTAAATTCATCTGTTAATTATATTATAGCTCTATCATTCATCTCTCCGATGTATTGCATCGCTGTCTCCCGTTAGTATGTCTCATTGTCTATACGGCAAGTACTTCCGGGTCTCTTCCTGTCATGTGATAAGGTCATGACTGTCATGCATTATCGTGTTTCTTATCACAATGTGTTTTTGGCAATTAGGCAGATTTTTAACGATCTGCAGCAGATTAATCCATGTATATAAACACATCCAAAATTGTTGTGCTGTGTCTTAGTTAAACTATAAAGCTTGGAATTTGCATAGAGAAGATAAATTATGGACCCAAATGGAACAGAACGACATAAAAATCCCATTAACAATACTACCTTAGCTAAGCCTAAAACAGCTGAAAGATACAGAAATAAGGAACCCTCTCACCAACTTTACCATACAAATGTGGAATATGGCTAACTCTTCCCAGCAAAACATTCCACTAAAAGAATATCCAAGCATGTTCACACTGTTATTATACAATAATGACTTCCTCCCAGGCCTGGAAAGCAATACAAAACGAAGCCTTCCTATATAATTTAATAGAGAACAGCAAACAAACCTTTATCAACACTTACCAACAAAGACCAGCCCAAAACCATGTAACGCTATAAATATCAACAACTAAAATACCTATTACAGAAACAACCATGGAAAGAAACTATCCATAAAGAAAAACAGCATTTGAATAATTCATAATAAAACCTCACTCAACAAAAGGATTTTTGACGTTTGTTCACAAATGCCTTAATATCCCGCGGAATAAAAAAAACATCCCATATCCTCAAATGGGAAGCAAAACTCAATACAACCTTTACAGAAACACAAACCATACAAATAATACGCTCTATACACTACAGCGTCAACTGCAGCAAACTAAAGGAAACCAACTATAAGATCTACACAAATTGGTACCTAGCACCAACTAAACTAAAGAAAACATATAGTCTGCACATGCCCTGAGATCCAGTCAATATGGCAACAAATTAAAAATGTTATAGAACAAAAATTGGAAGAAGATCTGGACATTTCCCCTCCAAGCGATTATATTACAAATCCCAACAACCAGTTTTAAGCTGTTCAAAAATTCCCTACAAGCAATATCCAATAGCGTAACAAAGCTACTAATCTGACAAAACTGGAAAAACAAAAACCCTCCCTCCATCCTAAATTGGCGAGATAAAATGAATGAAATATACTGCTATGAGAAACTTTATAGCATAAGACCCAGAAAGCCACCAGCGCTTTACATCTATTTGGTCACTTGAGACGATGTTCCAGACCTCCCCCACATTCATTTCAATATAACAATAAAAATTTAAACCCCCTGGAGACTCGCTTGGCCTTTTATATACTTAAAAAGAAAAATACTATACTACCAGGTAAACATGGGATTTAACCCAAATAATTTCTGGATGTTTCTAGGAAAACACTGTCTTTCCCCTTACCCCCCTCATCTATTCCCCTTACCCAGATTACTCCCACAAACTGTGTGTTACCCCCCATCCGACAACCCTCAAAAGTAGATGATCATAAAAACACAAAGTCATAGATGTTTAGAACCTTTTATTTGATGATTGAAGTTTATAAATATGCATATAAAATATACAATGATGATGTTATATACGTTAAATGACAAATGTTTTGCAACATGCTTATTGCATTTAATGGTTTCAATAAAAAATAAAAAAATTCCAACGACAGGTGTCTATTCTCCAGTCCCTACTTTAGCATACAGCACTTATGTGTTGTAGACTCCATCTTCATTCTCAGCCGGCAACTCTACTGCGTCCCGAGTCTCCAGATCCCTTCTAAGATGTGCAGCTCTCTCCAGTTGCGCTGATAATGAAGCCCCGCACCAGCATTTCCTATGTCACATGGGAGAGCGTGCACGTGATCAATGTGTTCTCCTTTGGTGACGTACACCGCTGTCGACGCAGGGCTTCATTATCAGCACGGCTGGAGAGGGCTACGTATCTTAAAAGGGATCTGGAGACTCGGGACGCTGTAGAGTCTCCGGCAGAGAATGAAGATGAAGTCTGCTACAGGGAAATGCTGTACAGCTCTTCTTTACAGGTAAAAATGTTATTATTTTTTTTTAAATTTATAATAAAATGCATTTAGTAAAAGTTAGTAATTAACATAAATAATTAAATGTCTTTTTTTTGGCAATACTGTTCCTTTAAGGTGATATTGCAAAGGGAGTTCTATTTGTTGGCGAATGTACTCATGATCTAATGACTTAAAATGATGTGAAATGTATGGGTCAAGACTGTGCATTATCCATTGATTAATCCCCAACATCCAGCAGGGAAATATTGACCAACTGCTTAGTAAATAATTAGCAGAGATCAAAAATGTGGAATTATAAATAAAGAAGTGAACAATATTAATCTTTTCCAAAAAAAAAACAAACATGAATTCTCTTCTTCTTGAAGAGCAAAAGCAATTTTTCTTTACCCACAATCTTTCATTAATTAATATGGTTGTAACTGCAACAAGGCAATGCCCCCTGATATGATCTGTCATTATGATGTGTGAAGAGGTAACCCTAGACAACTTCAGTTAATCTTTTTTTGTAATTATTGCCTTTTCTGCTTCAACTTTTTCTACGTTTCAGTTTCCAGTTTTTTTGTTGTTGCAGTCGCTGAATCCAGCAATCAAAAAGTAGTTTGGATCTAAAACTAGAGTTTTAATAAAAGTGGTTGCTAGGGTAACTGGCCTTAGAAACAAAATTGCTGTATATAAAGTGTAAAACTAGGTCAGCTGCATACTTTCTTATATTGGCTCTGTTTCCACTCTTTTTTTATGATTTTGGGAAAAGACAGCCTGCTCATTATAAAGTAGAGGTTCTTGCACATACCTGAATACTTTATGTTTTATTGTTGAACTCAAACTTATGAAAGATTTTAATACAGTAGTGTGTGATATTTTATTTTTAAATTATTTAAAGCTTCTTTGTATCCTCTAAAGTTCCACAGACAACAAAGCGACAGAGTGGCATGTTTATCCAGTAAGATAGTGACGCCTAACCACAAAGGAATTTAAAGTCCCTCTTTGGTGAAGGGTAGAACAAGTGGATAAAAAATCAAAAAATTAAATCATAGAAATCAGCTGCCTTGGATCCAGCCCAACACCCCATTTTAAGTGGCTCATGAGGGCAGCCTGTGATTGAACGACTTTAGCACAGAGGCAGGGAAAGGTGGGAGGGTGCGGATGTGGGAAACATCGGTAGATTGTAGACACTGCCTCCATCACAGGGTCTAGTAGACAAACCGCAAGCAAATTAGCTCAGAGTCAGCACCTCAGTAATTGGTTGGCACACAATGAAGGGGTTTGTGCCTCTTATTATAATTGGGAATAAGCCAGAGTCTTAAAAAGTTGCTGCAAACCTTTTAAGTAAACCATATAAAATAGCTCTGGATCTCAATGCAAAACTTATTTATTTATTCATGAGGTGTTTTGGGCATTGTTGCCCTATTATCATATGTTTAGCGCAGTTGATAAAGAACAACAATGCATGAAACATGTCATGCATAAATAAATACGTTTTGCACTGAGATCCAGAGCTTTCCCTCTCTATTTTATATAATTTAGCAAACACACTGGCTGCAGCAGACTTTATAGGTATAGGTGTTTATCAGCTGGGAGAAATGATCTTCTTATTGGACACTTAACAGAGACATTTGTATAGTCTAAAAATGACAATTGGCCATTTGAAGGTAACAATAAGGCTGATGAGGCCCTCACTCTAAATGAGTTTGATATCCTTGATCTGCAGTCACCAGTGTACTAAAAACGATTTCTAAGGTAAAGAAGGCAATAACCTACAGCCTTCCATTTTCAGTGAATCGACATTGCCATTTTGATTCCGGTTCTGTTGAGGAAAGCAGTGGTCTTCCATTGGATCACACCATACATAGGTGGATAGTAAATTCAGTACTCGCAGTTTCATCCAGTATGGAGGTATGATGGAATTAGAGTACATCTTGAGGCTGGCTGGAATACTGAAAGTCTGTGCTTAGTTAGGAAATCCTAAAAGAGCTGCAGTGCTTACCTGTTGACAGCTGAAGTCTTTTGTTTCACACTGACATGAAGGACTTGAGTGCATCTTGATCCAGGGGCTTACGACCTGGCACAGCTGTGCCTAACGCATCAGTGCGGCTTACACATGCACAGAAATGAGCTGTGCCTGGGGCGTTTCATTTTACTATGATTTAGACAGCAGCCTCCCAAGACTGTTTTGAATTGACCTTTGTTTTTCATGTTGGTTTTTCTTTTTTTAAATATTTGACTTTCTGTTTTCCTTCATTATTTGTTTGCTGGGGGCAACCATAAAAATCAATTCATCCAAGGCTTGATTTCTCATTTGTAATTCTATTCGTTACTAACCTTTCTGTTCAAGTAATATAACACTGATCTTCTTGGCTGTACTTACATCACACCTGGTTTGCTAGATTAATGCACCCTAGCAACCTATGGATCATTTAAATGTGAGCTAGAGAGTTTCTAAATAAAAGGTTAAATAATCGGAAAAGTAAAAAGTAAACAATAAAAACCTACTGTCTACCACTTACTAAACATTTATTTCTACCCTGGTAATCCTTTTAACATAGAAATGCATGTGATCAAACTTTCCTTTAACTTTAAACTGACTGTACCTTTAGGGTGAGATTTTCAAAACATGAGAAAAGGTTGTTTTTTTACCTTTTTGAGTTTTTCTGACATTTGATCAAAAAATATCCACTGATTTTTTTTTTATTGAATTTTTTCATGCAAAGCATTTCAATCTTTTTTCTTTGTTTTTTTAGATTTTAAATTTTTATTGGTTTAAAACAATTTATAACAGAAGAGAAGATAAGGATTAGTTACTTAATAAAAGTATTTTAGGGGGAAATTCACCAAAGTCCGAAGTAGTGCGAACAGTTCTGGCGACTGCGCCAGTCGCGAACACAAGAGAACTTAGCAATATTTGGCGTGCGCGTGCACGGAAATGTCTAATTTACCTGAAAATCCTACAAACGAACGAGTATTCATCAATTTTACTTCACCACTTCAAGGCCCCATGAAGTAAAATTAAAAATAATATCTCTAAAAATCCAGTTGTTGAATGAAAATAGTCGCGACTTCGCTTCTCATCGTACACCAATAAAAATGCGAAGTACACTTGGCGAAGAATTGGGTGGCGACGATTGCTGACGCATGTGCAGTATGGTGTAGTTGGGCAGAGAGAGGAGGATGCAAAGTCATGCGCAGCGATGAATGAAGGGAGGTGACGTCAGTCTCCCACTATCCCACTCATTATTTAGTGAATTTTCCATGTATTACTAATAAAATTTTGTTCCTATGTCATGTTGTAAATCAAACACAGTCGCTATTCTCATTTTTCATTGAATTGTCAACACACACAACACTGGAGCCCTGCCATCAACCCTGGAGCCCTGCCATCAACCCCCTAGTTTGCCACTCTGATCTGGTGAAGGCAAAAAAGTGCTTTGCAGCATCTCAGCTAGTCACATTCGCTACTTCAACACACTCCGCAATTGTTGAAGTACCTGTCCACACGCACGCAAAGTAATGGAAAAGATACATCAGTTCGCGAGTAGTGAAGTCACCCGAATTCACTTAACCTCACGACCATTCGAATCGCTTCGCCTGACCTCGTGACCATTCAAGTCACTTTGTCAAAATGGCCGCCAAATAGCTTTTGCCGTACAGGCGAACACTGCCGGACTCTTAGAAGACATTAGACTGATACAGCATTCAAGCCTTCGCCGATGTCCGCCTGTTGAGAGAAGCGAGCTGGCGAGCATTTTAGCGAAGTAACTCGAATGGTCGCGCGGTCAGGCGAACCTCGGCGATGCGACTGGCGCAGTCGCCCGAACTGTTTGCACTACTTCAGACGTTGATGAATTCCCCCCTTAATGTTTAATGTTTCACAATCAAATGTGTAAATAGGCAATGAATGTTTCACTTACATTATTGTACATAATTAACACGTTTCGACACATAATTCGATCTTTTTTGATTAGAGAAGTCACCATACTTTAAGTATACATAAGTAATATAAAATATACATAAGTAATATACAATCTACATAAGTAATATACAGTGTACATAAGTAGTATACAATGTACATAAGTAGTATACAATATACATAAGTAATTTGGCCACTTTTCCATAGAAAAAAATTAAGTGATCTTTTTCTATCAAACGTCAGTTTTTACGCTGATAAGGTAGAAAATGACTATTTTTAGAGTTTTGTAAATTTTGCCATTAAACTGATATCTTACTCAGGGTTTTAATTGATTTCTAAGATGTTTTGGTTGATTATTCCCTCTTTTGTGTGTACATGGATCCTACTTTATTATGGTAAACAAGTCTGGCATTATTGTCTGTTTAAACTCTCTTGGCTGTCAGTGTTTCACTTCTGAACATGACATCCTTAGGAATGCGTTAACCATGATTGTATTTCCCTGAATTCACTAGTTCATATCTTTATCTTCAGTTTATTCGCTTGGTTATGATTAGACTTCGTTCCATTTTGCTAATCTGCTAATTTTCTTTCTGAGTATTAGTCTTTCCCGACATTAGATCATTAATTAGGAATAGACTTCCTTATTAAATCTCCTTTTGTAATTAATATGCTATGGAATAAGAAACCATTTGCAGATGTATTTGCTTTTGTTGGCTAAGGTACGATGTTGATTAACCTTATCTCTGCTAAAGAAATATTCAAGTAGATACAGAATAATTATTAAAATGAATTGGTTAGATTGTGACAAGTTACTTAAAATGAGAGTAAAACTTACTCACTGCCTTTATTTAAATGGGGGACCTATAAGCAGCAATTATTATTTGGCTTCTTTCATAGCTCTGCTAACGAGCCCTTTTTTATAGAATATCTCGGGCGTCCTGCCCCGGAGACCTTACAGTTTAATTTTAATGCTTGAGGCACAAGTAAATTGAGTAAGTTGCTCAAGGCAATAAAGAAATGACACAGGAATATATCCAATTCCTTACTGACAAAGGGTACCTTTACACACACACTCACACACACATACACATACACACACACACACACACACACTCACACACACACACACATACACAAACATACACACACTCAC
>WMED01029137.1:0-10321 GCA_019650415.1 Pipa parva
TTAATCCTCATGCAACCAGATATGTTTATATCTGTGACTGGAAATCAACTATGGTGTCTGATCAGTTACTTTATTTAGGATGGATCCGTATATAAGCCTGCATTCTCCTTTAAAGGGGAAGAGAAATGAAAAAAGGAGCTGTGCAAGACTGTGCTGAAATATTTGGATTCCCACTTGAATCTCCACTTTTGAAGGGGAATGTTAAATTATGAATGAGTGTCATTCGCTTTTAACAGGAACAGTATTGTTATTATTTGAGTGTGTTTTCATCATGGACAGATATTTCTAACAGTCTCTCTTTAGTCAACTGACAACAAAAAGGAAAAATACTGAATTTCATCTTGCAGCAGATTATTAAAAATGTTTTCTGACTGTTTGCTTAATGCATGGTTAAGCCAGGTTATAAATTGTCTTCTCATTCAAAATAGTCTGTAATGATCCGAGAAGTTCAAGGAACAGAATCAAACTCGGCATGCTTTCTAATTGAGTCTGAAAAATGCTTGCTTTTAGACAGGCGGGCGTCCCATGCCAACGTGCCCCTCTTCCTCCTTTTAAATTTTCAGTATTTTCTCTGCTCGCTGGGCCAATGTGCATCCATCACTGACAATAAGTCAGACAGACTTGGCAAGCTGTGGCGCTTTATATACATATATCTGCTTTCCCGTCTGCAAGAAAACATTGCTCTCTTTAATATCATGTTTGTAACTGAGCATTTAAAAATGGTTGACATGTAGTCTTGGGAATACTGGGAGCTCAGAAACTGAAAACTGGGCATCTGTATTGCAGCACAACGTACTTCTCTTTTTGCCTTGTTCAAAGGCAATGTGGAGGATATAACCTTCTACAAATGATTTAAGAAGTCTGCATCCGGAAAAGATTAATCAAACCTAAACCAGTGATAATTGGGAATTTTACATCAAGGATACTATGCAGGAATAAATCCCATGCAAAATGAAACAGGATTATTGTTTTCTCTTCCTGGTGTTGAAGAACAGTTATAGTCAACCTTTTACATGTATTTGTAATATGGGAGATGAACAAGAGTAAAAAAAATTATTGCGGCCAGTGTTTGCTCAGTTTACTAGAAATGCATATCTATAAAAGTACTGTGAAAAGCTCTACAAAATGAAAATAACTTTTTTTTAATAAGATTTTTTTTTTCATTTTCTACATATCTTTCAAGGTTCTAGGATACCCAGATTAATAGCATAATTGGTAGAAAAACACATTTTTTTTTTAATTGATGCCATTGCTGTCTCTTTACCAGTAACAGAGTTAAAGAGATCAGCAACATGTCCTTTTCTGTTACTTACAATAAAGGTTTGGGATTCGGCCAAATCCAAATTTTGCAAGAGCCCCGGGTGTCTGTTGCATTCTGGACTAAGTCATGGTTAATGTGAATTCCTATTCCTAACCCTTTCAGCACCAGTAGAGTCTATACCACCTTGCATTGCGAGATGGGTATCTTCATGACTATCTGCTTCTGCAAATTATTATTCATTTATAAAAGTGCCAGCATAGCCCACAGTGCTGTGCTGTGCTGAGCAAGGGGTACATAAGAGGCATATTATAAAGCCATCCATTTTAAAACAATTACAAGGTTTTAAGAAATAACAGGGACCCCGGCATCCTGAAATATCAAGTTGCAAGGGGGCACCGGGACTGCATACCCCCCTTTCTCCATATCTCATACCTCCCCTCTACAACTGAGAATGCATTATTTTTCTTAGCAACATCTTTTGAAGCTTGAGGTTTTTTTCCCTCCTCCCACAACCATCACTTACTAATACACAACTCCCTCCCTTTCAGTTTGGCACCAGTCTCGCTGCAGGGCCCTGTGCCAGGAGTTTTACGGGCTTGCAGTCCGGAGTTATTTCTCTCTTTCTTGGCGGCTTAGCCTTTATTTTCTTAATAATGCATAGGAATCTTGTTATTGCATGACATTGTATGCAAAATTTGTGTGATTACATGCAGAATTTTAGAGTTGTTGGCTATGCAGCGAGGTTCCCTATTTGTAACGTGACAGGGTCACCATTCTGAAAGCGCACATTTGTGTAGGGGTTAATAAAGTTGTTGCTACAGATTAAAAAAAAAAAAAAAATCACTTAATGTAAAATATTGTTGTTTTTAAATCGCCTATTTTTATCTTCTCCCCTTAGAACGCTCCTCGCACAGACCTATATTGCAAGCTGGACTTCCTGCCAACACTACTGTCATTGTGGGAGGAGATGCAGAATTTGTTTGTAAGGTATATAGTGATGCACAGCCACACATCCGCTGGGTTCGATATTTTGAGAAGAATGGGAGCAGATTTGGGGTTGACGGATTACCTTATCTCAAGGTGTTGAAGGTGAGTCATATGGAAGGCAGTACAATTCAGAGCTACCCCTCTCTCACATCAGGGATTGTAATGGACATTACACAGGTGTTTCCTTCTTGCTTAAAATTGTTTTGCGAAAGTTATAAAAACTTTCCTTCCCCTTTGAAGGAAGCTTATTTTCATTATCACTGATTTTATTTCCGCTTGATTGTAGGACAAAGTTAGAATCAAGTATTTAGGATGTTTGGGGTGCAGACGAACCTAACTCCCCTCTGCTGCGCTTAATAAAGCGCTTGCATTGTCTGTTAACACGAATTCTGTAAAGTGTATATATCTCATAATCTGTTAAAATTTAACTTTAGCTTTTCCCTGAAGCCATACAAATAATGTAAAGCTTTTTGGCCATGGCCATCAAAGAAAACCAAGTTTGATCTTCAGAGTAAAAGTGGATCAAAGGAAATCAAATCACCAGTGTCAGATATTTTTTTTAATTTTGTTTTTAATATTATTAATTTGATCCATATTGTGCTATGACATCACCAAGTTCTTATTCATCCTCAATAAACTAGCATATTTTACAAAGGCTTTCAGTTCTATATAATATATAAATATTTTATTGATGATGTAGCTCAGATATTTTTCATTTATGTGCAATATAAATAGATTTTTAAACCAAATGTAATGGTTGTCAGAGTTATTGTATTATGACATTATGGGTTAGTTGCGTATAGCTGACCTTGTTGCTGGTGCCGCCAGTTTCAATTACATAATCTTAAAAATGCCAACAGACTTGATTTTTCTTTAATCGATGTAAGAAAGGATTCTGGGAATGTTGGCTGATACTGGCGGTGTTCATCCAACTGAGCAGTAGACTTCTAACTTTGTATAAGGGTTATAGCTAGTGCCGGATTTACATTGCAAAAGCCAATATGCACAGAATGCTTTGTGCCTTAGTCCACAGCCACTAACTGGCCACACACCCCTTGTGCAAATAATCACTCAATGATAAACAGTTTTAACATTTGAATATTAAAAATACTTCTTAGTCAGAATTTACACCCTTGATCCCTCCTGTCTGTACCCCTAAGTAGGAGAGAGGAAGGACTCTTTCTGTCTGACCCACCTATTGGGACTGGATTCTGGTTCCTATAGGGAAATCCGGCACTGGTTATGGCAGTCCTATACATTGATATCCATTCACCCCACAAACAGCAGTGACAACTCTGTGTGTTTCTTTTTCCTTCCTGACGCCTGCCTGTTTTTAGCACTCGGGAATAAACAGTTCCAGTGCTGAAGTGTTGAAACTGTATAATGTGACTGAAGCAGATGCGGGTGAATATATATGTACGGCCTCCAATTATATAGGAGAGGCCAACAAATCCGCCTGGCTCACCGTGGTCCATAAAGATAAAGGTAACGTCCCTTCTCGCTGCACACGGGCTGCAGTGCGCTCTTGGTGCTTCGGTGAAGGTGGCGTTTGCAAAATCTACCGTTGATGTTTTGCCGTTTATGAAAACGGCCATGGAAAAATGTCCACAAGGGTTTTTGGATATTTTCTTTGCCTTTCTGGTTTGAACTATTCTTTGCCTTCAAGAACAGTGTTTACGCTCTCCATTTTCCCTCCATCTATTTTAACTTTCATTTCTGCCTACAGTACACTGTAACAATGAACTAAGCTTTAAATGTTGTTCAGCATTAGTTTGCTTTGGGTTTCCTTATGTTTGTTGGGAATACCCATGCAATATCCTTTCAGTACTTATTCTATTAAATCATCAGCCTCGCTTTAAAAATAGAGGATCTCTGTAGTCCATCAAAGTTAGAAATGCATCTATGGGAATAAGAGAAATTACGTTGATACCTTTACCCAGTGAGAACACTGAACATGCCTTACAGATTATTCTTTTTTTTTCTCACCCCTTACTTTAAATGAGTATGTTTGCTCACAAAGGAATGCCCTTGATCTGATTGGATTAAAGTGTAACTCTTCAGTAGGTTACAGTGTACATTCCAGTCATATAAGTGGGCAAATACATTCTGAATGGCTTTTTAAAAGGCTGCATCAGTCACGTTCTTGTCTTACTGCATTATTTATATTTAGAAATGCATCTACGCATGAGAACAATTCTACTTCATTGTTCTCTGTTTCTGTGTATTGATTTAGGGCGCTATAGTGTTCTTTTTAATAATTTATGCAGCAGAAGGGGAGAGATTGACATTCTTTAAGACAATGCTTAATATCCTTCCTTGTGGGTACCGTTTTCCATGACATGTGATTGCATGCACAGTTGGTGATTACTTGTGGTGATGGTTCAAATATGTCAATTGGCAAACTGTTTATTTTTGTTATGGTTTGGTTAAAAAAAAATGTCCTTTTTTTTCGGTGACTTTCTGGTAATTTGGGTGCTTAGAAAATTGTCTCTGTGGAAAGCAATGGGAGGTCTTCAGACTCCTACGAGGTTCCACCTGAGCTGGAGGCATCTCCCAAGCTTTTTCCACATGTTCTTTTCTCATCTATTTTTCCTTTGCTCTCCCTCTTTCTTTACCACCATTCTCTTCTAGGCTGCTGGAGTAAACGTTACGGATGAAGAGATAGAAGTCTTGTATGTCAGGAATGTTTCTTTTGAGGATGCTGGGGAATATTCTTGTATAGCTGGAAATTCTATTGGGATTTCTCAACACACTGCCTGGTTGACGGTTCTTCCAGGTATTATTCTGTTCTCTGGGAGCTTTTGCCTTTACCTTTTCTATTTGCTGGGACTGACTAAATTTCTACACATCTCCTGTCCAAACAAGACCCACTAGGGCATTAAACGTAAAACACTGAACTTCCATTCTTCAGTGTATGTGTTTTTCAATGCCTAGTTCTTTCCTTTCATTCACAGAATTTGTGAGGTCATTGATTTCTGAGGAAGCACCTGCCATAATGCATAACCAATCTTGCACATTGATTAAATATGGGGAAAATATTTTATCCATTATTGGAGTCTTCATCACTGGTTATAGGGGGCCGTGTAGAAAGTTTGTCCCTGCATGATCTTTCTGTCCCGATTGCATTGCATGCGATGGGTACTTCATGCAATGTGGGACGCAATGTTTTGTTTCAAAATTTTAACCCCTTTTTGGCTTAAAAGCAAAAGAAAGGGTTTAAAACCAAAGCAAAACATTGCCTACTGAGCAAATCTTTCCTGTTTTTCTGGGTGTTTCATCTCTAGATTTTCCAAACTTTATTTTTTTCTCCTAACCCTGCTGCTATGATGCTATGGAGAAGAGTTCAGGTAACTGTCGCTGTGTGCATCCGAATGAATGTGTGTGCATATTGGTATACAAATGAATACATCTAATACTGCACTGAAGTGCATACTGAGTGAGAGAAACCTGCTACCAGCTGTTTTAACCAAATGCAGACTTTTTAAATTATGACATCATTTTAATAGTGTCTTTCAAGGTAACAGACATTTTCACATCTCTATGAAAGAAGATCAAGTAGAAATACTTGCATTCCGACAAACCTCTAAAAAATATTAAAGTAGAACTATGCTCATTTTTCTCTAAGCTTTATTCTTGTGGGGGGTGGGAATACTTAACAATCGCCTCCTTTGCTCCATCGCTGACTAGTGCCAGACAATAAAGCCTATCTGATTTTCTACTTGTTCTAGTGCTGCAGTCCTCTTCACTTTCTGCTTCATCTTCAACATTGGTTATTTTTTTAAAAAAATTTATTTTTGCACATGCTCAAACTGCTTCTGAGCATGTGCAGAAGAAAAAATAAAAGGGGAGGCGTGAACAAGAAGAGATTGCAAGAGAAGAAAATTAAAATTTACTTTATCTGGAATGCAGCACTGCAGTGAAGGAGGTGATCGTTAAGTATTTCTCCCCTTAAGATTTGAACCTAGACAAAAATAAACTTTTATTATCCCTTTTTAGTTATTTCTATGCCAAGATTTATAATATTTGTGCATGGCAACTGATATTTTATTGTTTTAAAAAAACAAAAAACCTCTCTTGCCAAATGATACTTTATCAGAACATCATGGTTGATAAGGGCAGGTGACTTCTTAAATGTAAGTACAGTGAATATACAAGTGATGTTCACGTTTGTCTTGAAATGTGTAGCATTATACACAGCAAAATGCTTGCACAAACATATTTTAAAAGTAGTTATTTATTTTTTCTTCATATTGTTTCATATTGCATATAATTCCATGTAGCATTAACTTTGGGGGATTTTTAGTAATGAGAAGTGATTATTTTAGCCTCAAAAACAGCTAAAGCAAAACCTTTAACTAAGAGAGGTTACGGAAATAAAATGAAAGGGTACTTCAGAAAAAGCAGCAGGTACTACAGCAGTGCTTTCACAACCTAATAGTGTTTCCAACAGCATAAGTTATTTTATGTCACAAAGACTTTTTTATTTTGATTAGTTTCCCTTTGATTTTAACCACAATTGTTCAGTATAGCCAGAAACTCTCATTGTAACCACAGACATTCACTATAGCCAATCATTCAAGCTCGTATCTGCATTGGCGCTGGTTTGTGGATCTAGCTGCCATTTTATTTTATTCACCAGCGGTTAGAATGATATATCCTGCTGTTTATGCCCAATGAGAGTGTATGAGTGTGTACAAGTTTCTGAATGTTCTTCATCATAAACCTGGCATTTATTGCATTTTTATTAAAAGCCTGGCTTACCACTTACCCCCTGTCCTCTGACAGGTCTAGAAAGTACACATGAAGAAAACTCAGCTCCCTATTACACCGAGATTGCAATCTACTCAGTTGGAATCTTCATTATTCTCTGCATGGTGTTGATCTGTGTGGTGTGTCGGATTCGCCAAGGAGATAAAAAGAAGAAAAACTTCCCCGGACCACCCGTTGTCCATAAACTAAGCAAACGAATCCCGCTACACCGTCAGGTAACAGAAAGTAGATAAAGAGTTCAAAAAACCTTTTAACTCGCCTGACAGACGCCATGTGCATATTACATATTTAGGGGGCTACTGTGGTTTTCATGGTGGTTAACAAACTCCCTCTGAGTTTGATATACATTTAGATTAGTACCACTTTTGTTCTGTGGTATCAGTGAAGTGAATGGAGGGAGGTTCCTACATCCTGGTGCAACCTTGCCTTTACTGACTATTTTAGAACTCACAATATACAACAATAAGCTACAGGAGGCGGAGTCGTGTTTTTATATACTACACATATCCTGTTATGTTGGGGAATATGGAACAGAGGATAAGAAATATAGAAAGAAAAATGTAGATACCATGTCTGCAAATATAAATAAAGTGAAGGATGACAATATAATAATTCTAAATTGTAAGAGATTACGATAAGAAAATTTGTATTGTTAATATAATTCATTTTAATAATAATTATAACTTCAGATCATAAACTGAATGTTGCACCATAATACTTACTATAATAATTCTATCCATTTAATATACTGTCTTTTTATAGACCACAAAGCCCTAATTCCCATTTGGTAAGTTTTAGGTTGATCAAAGCAGTAATCTATTATCTGTCCAAGACAAATTACATATCAAGGACAAATCTTTGCCTTATTAGTTTACTATTCATCCTAAAATTGATATTTGATTCCTAATAGATTGTATTATTTTAGAGATTTTCCTGCTTTTATCTCTTCAATTTGCTGCTAGCTCCCCTTGGGCCATTGGCTTGAGTATGTAGAGTCAACAAAAGAAGAGGAGGAGCAGAAAGAGATCTACAAGAGCATAATTAACCCACACACCTAAAATATAACTTTTATTATTATACAGTTAAAATATAATAGTGTGGTTAAGTGCCTTATAGTGATAATACATGAGTAATTATAATAAAATTGACCTAGACAGTAAGCAGGTGCATGGTTGCATTTAACTTAATTGCTACTGTTAGTCAAGTATATGGTATCATATTCACTTATGGTGCTATAAACGCTCGATTGTCCAGATTTCTTAAAGGAACAGTCTGGGCAAAATTGAAAAAAATGCATATGTTAGTAAATATGAATTACTATTATTAAATGCATTTTATTTTCAATTTTGCCCCTAAAATGAAATATCTTATCTGTTTAGAAGCACTTCCGTGTTTACGATTCCATCTTAATCTGTGCTGCCGACTCTAAGGTGTCCTGGAGCTGAAACGCGTTCTTCTCCCTGTTAGTGTGCAGCCCGGCGCCGGCATCTCCACAGGGAAAAACACCTATGAAAATTTGCCTATAAAGAAAATCCTTTTCAAATCAGGAAAAGGATTCAACTGAATCCAACTAAACGTAGGATACATTAGAGCCTAAGCTCTAATAGTCACATGGGAGAGCGGCTCATCATCAAGGGAAGACGGGTTGATGATGCGCTGCTCCTGTCCTTTTTGCTATTAAAAAATGAACCGTCTGTGTGCAAACGCGATGTGAAAACGCAGCACATTTTTATGCAGTGTGTGATCACAACTGTTAAATTGCTATTGAAACTAATCTAGTCACATAAAATACACTGCGTTTTATGCGCTCAAAGAAATAGTGTAGGTAGTGTTCTAGCGTAATACACTTTGAATAGAATGCTAGTGAGATCACTTTTCTTCCATTAGCATTGTTCTCTAAGTATTTTCTCTGGCGGTTTTTTCTCAGCGTACCACTCAGAACCACTGTGTGAGATGGTATTCATAATAAATTATAACCTAGACCCCACTCCGCCCAACCCTTCCCTATAGGTACCGACCAGTTTTTCTGGGGTTCCCTCTCATCAACCTGTATGAGAGAGAAAGTAAGCACTTAAAAGTGCTAAAGGTAGAGCATTAAAAAATGCTTTTAAATTGTATCATCAGCTGATGTAGCACTAGAAAGTGCCTGAAAGGCACTGAAACGTGCTAAATAGCAGATTGTATGCAGAAGCTGGGAGTAAATGAGGATTAGCACTCAAAAGTGCAATGTGTGGAGGAAAGTGAAGCAGTGCTATAAAGTATATAGCCCAATGGATGAGCTGGGTAGCAAGGATCCATTACACCATGGAAGCAGCTCTTGCACACACCTTGAAAAAGCTCGCGTTGGCAATTATGTATACTTTTTATTATATTACTCATGTAATAAAGTACTATTATATTATAATTACTCATGTATTATCACTAAAAGGCACTTAGCTACACTATTAGATTTTAACTGGATAATAATAAAAGTTATATTTTAGGTGCGCGGGTTAATTATGCTCTTGCAGATCTCTTTCTGGTCCCCCTCTTATTTTTTTTTATTTTTTTTAATCCTGATTGCGTATAAGACCCTGCACTCTAGAAGTTCTTTTTTAGTTTAATAAGTCTATACCGCTAGAGAGATGGGTTGTGGTGTGTTTTCTTGCTCTCCGTTTTCGAGAATGTTGAGTGACAACTTTTCTGCAGATGATGCAACTAACTTTATAAAATAAGAGATTAGTGAAGCTTTGCATTTCCTTGAAAATGCAATTCATTTCTTCTGTTTCATAGAAAAGGTTGCAACATTTGTTGGATTCTTTAGACTTTGTTGAAACACTGCACTGGGTTTTTTTGTTTTTTTTATAGGAGTAGGCAATAGAAATGAATTGGAAGATAATAAATGTAGACAAACAAAACCAAAAATAAAGATTATAAAAAAAATACCAATATTTACTAAAAGTTTGTACTGGTTTACATTGAAAATGTTATACTTCTTTTTTTTTTTTTATTTAGATCCCCTGTAGTAATGCCAAGAAAGAGCTTGCCTGCAAACATAAGTCCTAGTGTTTTTCTAGCAATATTAGCCAGTTACTGGGGAAACATTGGTGGTCTGTCTAACACATTTACATCTGGCCAGTGCTGTAAAATGCAAAAAGAAACAATGAAGTATGTGCAATGCTATTTGCATGCTGCCTAAAAAAACACATTGAGAGCTTCATATTGATAGTTCAGGATGTTTTACCATGCTAACCTTTTCTTAATTTTAGATGTCTGTATCAACTAATTATCCATCATGTTATACTTTTTTTTTTTTTTTTTTCT
>WMED01029139.1:0-10321 GCA_019650415.1 Pipa parva
TTATTATAAATTAGGATAAAGTGGTCATGTTAATCCACAGATGCAAAAAAAAGATGAGCATGTATCGCAATATTATATCATTATATATATAGTTCTACATACACATACATGGCAATCACCACCTCCCAGTGAGATAAAAGGTTCCTGTGCAAGGGGCTAAGGCCATCCCCTGAAAAAAAAACCATAGATTGACAGCACAGCACTCAATACAGTAAAAGTGCAAGCTTTATGTAGTATCCATAAAATATTTACGCCCTACCATCCTTTATCAAGATCTATGAAAATGAAACAAGGTACATCACAGGAAATTGTATTTATACATGTCGTCCAGGAAATGACAGAAAGGCAACATCCCTGACAACATATACTGTACATACATAACATTAAGAGGGATATTTACTAAAGTCCGAATTGTTGCTTATAGGCGCAAATTCGCCAGATAAAGACAGTCGCAATAGACTGCTACTGTCGCAGTCGCGTCTTTATAATGAGAATATTGTCGCACTCGCGACTTTATTATGGGAAAATTGTCACAATCTAAACTTTCAAAAATTGTCGCGACTTTACAATGGGGAAATTGTCGTGGATTTGCTATGTGAATCCGCAGTTTGAGAATTCAACAGTCGAATTTTCACCTTAGAGAATAACCCCCTAAATATTTTTCTAGTAATTCAAACATCACAGTTAAGAAAACAAATAAAGATTATTTATTCAGATCTAAAAAAGGAAGAGAATTCAAATGATGTATCTAATTATTTCAGCACCATAAAATTCAGTTGAAGTTTGAAAATGGGTAATATTTTTTTCCCCCTTCCTATAGTGGACCTATGGTGAGAAATTCTGGACTTGACTTTTTGAAAAAATACCAAACAAACAGTTATATAAACTATGCAATCTGTGTCATGTGTAAAAATCCTGTAAATCAAATCAATTGTCCAGTGTTGGGGTGTGCAAACGAAAATCTCCATTTTATTTTTTGTAAGACGCATGACTCAGAAAATGAAAGTGGAAATTAACATATGTTTACCTACATGCCTATTAGTTTTATGTACCAATGCAAAACCAGCACATTCCCTACCATAACCTGTATGTTATATGGGGCCCACTTGCCCTAGTCTCTTCTTGTCTGCTCTTTTTTTTGCTGTCTGATACTTCCTGCACTCTGCCAGAGCTTTAGAGGAAGGTAAGTAGACTACACACTACACTGCCTTTTATTTTAGTAAGGCTCAATATGCATGTTTAAATAAACATAGCAAAAATAATTTTTGACTTTACATCTGCTTTAAGGTTATAAGTAGCATTTTCTGAAATAAGATGATGTTATTTATAATGTTAGATATTAAAAAAGTCCCATCGGGGTTACCGGAATGCCTCACAAATCTGTATAGTTTTTACTGAGAATAGTTGATTTTTTTTCTTTTTTCTTAAGAGCTACATCCTGTAAGGCTGTATTTACAGTTTTCTTGGAGACATTTTCTGAAGAGGACACACAGATATCACAATTAGATCGCAACAGACCTGATTTGTGCCATGAATAATGAAATATCACATTACTGGGATCCAGAAGAGCAATCTGAAGGACTACAATCAGTCCGTGAAAGTAAGCAGTTATCGTTTTAAATGTTGAAGTACAATGTAATCTACAATTCAGGGGTATTGCTAAGGTTTAAAACCCAAGGGACCTGGCCCATTATGTTACCTGCTTAGTGCAAAAGATCTCTTATTGTTGGCCATTTCAGGTTTTAAGGGGAGCCCAGCAAATAGATTAAACTGCAGTATTTAGGGCATACGGTTGCAGCAGTTTGTTGCATTTTTTTAATTAAATTCCTTGGGGTCTGTATTAAGTTATTTATGCTAAGTTCAGTAACTGGTCTTATAAAGTTCTCTGAACACGAGGGGCTGGATTTTTGCAGCCCTACTAGTGTAGAAGATCAAAGGTTCTGTTGAAGCTTCTCTGAGTGATTGGGGAGTTATGTGCTAGGCCTAAAAATTGGAGCTCTGATATACCTAAAATCCCTCAATTGTGCAGTTCAGCTACTGATGCTGTCTGAGCTTAGTAATAAAGTTAATAAGATCAATGCTATAGAATCCATTAAAATACTATTTTTTGGCCAAATCTTTTGACTTCCTTCTAAAATGACTCTTATGGTCACTGCTTCTTGAAACACAGATCCATGAAATCTAGGAACCTGCTGTTCCATGATTTACCCTCTTGTGTGTGTTTTTCTTCAACTGTCCCTTCAGCATACAGAATTCAGTAACATTTATTATAATTGTTATCCATGCCAAAACTGCCTATTTTATTTATTTTTTTAGCAATACATGACAATAAAAAAATCATGATGATTTTCTTGTTTAGATGCTGCGTGTAACAGCTTTGCCCAGTTTTTCGGTTCTTATTCTGAAGAACAATTGTTAGACAGTGCATTTGAACTGTTTGATTCAGAAGGTAGAGGTAAGACATTCAAGTGAATATTTTGTTAAAATGGCATGTATTCCTTTTTTCCCTTGTCCCCTGCTTCTTTATTTCCATAGAGCTTCTTGCTTTCTTGATTAGATCCCATACATACATATGGGTTTAGATTATGGGAGATATGGAGGAGCATATTGCATTGTACGCAGATGATATTCCACCATTATATAGATATTCCACCATTATATAGATATTCCACCATTGTATGGATATTCCACCATTGTATGGATATTCCACCATTGTATGGATATTCCACCATTATATAGATATTCCACCATTATATAGATATTCCACCATTGTATAGATATTCCACCATAATATGGATATTCCATCATTTCTGGTAGAAACAGACTTGCCCCTCTGCTCTGTTTTCAACATTATAAACTACTTTGTTACCTACTCAGGGCTGAACACTATCTGGTAGAAGTCTTATCTTTTTTCTGTAAACAATTACCATTCTTTCAGAATCCTGAAAATTCTTTGGTATGGGCTAACTCCTTTAAGAATTTAGGTTCTTTGATGTTTAGTCATTAATGTTCTATGATTATGTTAATCCTCTTAATAATAATTCATATCATGCAACATTTAATGGAATTTTGGACAAAAAAAAAGAAAGAATTTAGGTTTTCATATCACCAAACCTCCCTTAGGTTACATACGACTTAATATTGAACAGATCCTTACTAATACTAGAACTAGAACTACAGCACCACATTATCTATTATTTCTCTCCACTATTGGTAGAATAAGTGTAGCCAAAAATATTCTTCTTTTTTTTTTTTTTTTAGCTTCTGTACGTGTTTCAATCTACTTTTTTTTTTCCTGAGTAGCTCATTTCAAATTGAATTTACCTAGAATGGCAAACAACACAGACTTTTACATTCTACTCTACAGAATTATAAAAAAATGCCAAAGGGCTAACCTTTTCCAGATTTCTGCTTTTTCTGTTTGGCTATACAACTGCAACATTTAGGGGGTAATTCACCAAGCCGCGAAGTGAGCTACGATCCGTTCAGCTCACTTCGCTAATAGTAGTATGCGCATGCTGATGTCCTGCACACGGACATCAGCGAGCACATTAAAGGGATTACCGTCTCGGCGAGGCAACTCTTTTGTTCTCGCCGAGACGGGAATCCCTTTAATGCGCATGCTGATGTCCGCGTACAGGACATCAGCATGCGCATACTACTATTAGCGAAGTGAGCCGAACGGATCATATCTCACTTCGCGGCTTGATGAATTACCTCCTTAGTGGTTGGCATCCTAATAGTAGATACAAATTGAAGAAGCTGGCTTTAAATATATATTGCTACTTTCACTATGAATTCACATCTATCTAGATCTATTTTCAACCCTACCCTGCCCACGCTTCTACTTCAACTGTTTAAATTATAGACATTAATAAATTGTATAGTACAGTGGGTTGTCTTTTTTTAACCACTCAATCCCACACACCCTAAGATTTTGCCCCTCATCACATTGGACCTCAATCTCTGAAAATATAATCTCAACACTTGGAGATGTTATGATAAACATTATCTCAAACCCTTCCCTAATCTTAAATTCTCTTGCCTCCTACATACTGGTGTATGTACCCGAGACTTTGGGGGTTATTCTCTAAAGTCTGAATTTGACTATCAAATTTTCAAACAGCAGATTCCCATAGCAAACCTGCGACTGTGACAATTCTCCCATTGTAAAGTCGTGACTGCGACAATTTTAAAGTTCCGCCTGAGAAAACATTTCCATAGTAAAGTCGTGACTGGAACAATATTCTCATTATAATGATGCTACTGTCACAGTAGCAGTCTATTGTGACTGTCTTTAGCTGGCAAATTCACACCTTTATGCGACAATTCAGATTTTAGAGAATAATCCTTTTTGTCTTAGTGTCCCTGTTTTGTTCATATAAACCCAAACTAATTTCTCTGCACACCAATGGCAGAAAGTACTCGCAATTCCTCAGAATGTATTTTGGAAAGAAGAACTCCCAGTTTTTTTGGACATTTGAAGTACGTTTACAAGTGATTTTTCCCCCTCGAATAAATCTCCACACCAAGAACTGTTGTTGCATAATCTACTTGGTATAAAAACTCTCAATCTAAATTATTTGCTATTATGTTGTTTTCACTGAATTGTTGATTGTTTGCAATGTCAAAAAAATGATGTGTATTTACTAGCAGTACCTGATTTATGTCTTATTATTTAGCTAAATATGTTGTATGTTATCTTTCTCTAATCTTCACTATTAACCTTTTTTCCACCCCCTCACTTCCCTAATTTCCTTACACGTTGCTTTTTGAATTTTTAATTCAATGCAGCTGTGTAAATTTAGAATGTAAAGAATGACAACTCTATTGTTCAAAACATGTACATTCAAAGAAAGATACACAGCATAACTTGGGGTCCTCTTTTTTGTACATAAACATAATGTTGGCTTGTTTTTAGAATGCTGTAGTACATATTTTAAACAGATATATACTAGTTTTGTAGACAGATAGAAAATCATTAATTATTTCATTCTTGAATTTACCGAATTGCATTTACCAACAGGAGAAGTCACAGTTTTTCAAATTATTGAATACTTGGAAAGGGTAACAGAACAAAATTGTGACAGAGAGCGTCTACAAGACCTTTGTGATATGCTGGATCCTGAAGAAAAGGGGAGATTAATAGACTTGCAAACATTTCGCCAAGTCATGAGCAAATGGATTGCAAGCTTCAGCCATGACAGGTTTGTGAGATCCTAGTTTAAAGTAATCCCTTTATGGTTAAATGGACAAGTGGAAGTTGGATGGATGCTCAAAAGTCATCACTACTAAGTTCCCAAGATAGTTTATCTGGGCAAAGGGTTGACATTTTGCTTGAAATAATTTTCATGGAAATTCTATAAACTGATTCTCACTTACATTTTTTAAATTACAGAAAGAATCAATGCCGTATCCAGGGATTCCATTGCCCTGAGCGATGCTCTAAAAATGTGGCCTTTAAGAACCTACTCTGCTTTCCTCCTGCTTCCCATATTTCCCCACTAAAGATTACCACTGCTGGTGTACACATGCAACAACCATAGCCATCTTTACTGGAAAATGACAGAATCTCTGTGTGGCTAGGGGGCATGAGGTAGACAAGCTAGATGTGAAACCAGGCATTAAGCAGGCTATAGGAACAAGCAAGCCAGTGGGGCAGGCAAGATAGGTAATTAAGCAGGCAGTTTGGCTAGAAGCCTACAGCAACTAATCTAATGATTGTGATCTTTATTTAGTACCATTAGGCCAGTAAATGGTAACTGTTGATTTGCTGCTGGGAGTTCCTCAAGGAACATTGCTTCCTTTTACATTCCTATATTCATGATTACAGTCTACAGTTTATCCTATTCCCTTCTAATGTTACAAGATTTTGTTCAAGTTAAACATGCATATTAGTGATTTTGTCCTTTTAATAAACAATATCTTCATCTCCAGGGATTTGAATGCAAAATGTGGACCAAGGGACTATACCAGTTCTGAGGAAAGTGAGCAAGAAGCGTTATGGGGTAAGACATCAATTTTCAGTTTTCAACATTCAGGGGCATTAAGGAGGTAATAGTCGCGGGTGGTTGCTGAAACCCCCGCCCCCAACATCCCCTTTAAGTCAATGGGCATATAGTGGATGTATGCTAAGTTCTCCCTGCTTCTACTTTTGCAATCACACTCTGGTTATCATCCCTTAACATGCAAATTGTGAATACATGTCTCAAAAATTTGTCAATACAACTTTTAAGAGTGCAAACTATTTATTATATTTTAAAAGTATTGTTAAATTCAAATATGGATATACCTAACTTTGCTTTTTCTTTTTTTAATAGAAAGTAGACTTTACAGTAAAGCACAGCATAAGAGTTTTAATGAAGAGGAGAAGATGTCCCAGTGAGTTTTTTTATTATTTTATATTCTTCAAGAATACAAAGCCCGGAGCTCTATTCATTTATGAATAGTAAAAAAAAAATTTTTTCTAAAGGGGAAAAGGACAAGCTGATTTGATGGACCAAATTGCAGACCTTAGCTTGGCCAACAAAAAGTTGATTGATCAGAAAGTAATTCTTCACAACAACCTAGAAATAGCAGAGGAAGCCAACTCCTGCTTGACAAAGACGATATCTGAACTAAAGAGCGAATTGAAAAGGTGTGCAAAACATAATTTCATGATCCTAATGTCTTAAAGAAGCAAATGTCTAGTTGGTTCTAGTTGAACAATTCTGGATGGGCAGGTGTGTTATGAGTTTCACATTAAGGACAAATGGGGGCCACCTATTGGACATCCTTGTCTTACAGTATGTACAGTGTAATCAGCAATGTCATAGGAAACATTCTGCATTAAAGACTAGTAATTTCTACAATAAAATGAAATGCTGTAGGATTGTTTTTTTGTTTTATTTGTAGTTACTAGTATGTAAAGCATGAAAGGTTGCACTGTATGTATCATTATATGTGTCAGGATCTGAACCCACACTTGGGACGAAATTTATTAAATGAGAAATGATCGGCCGAAATGAAATTTCGAGCGATCGATTGAAATTCTGATCGATCGAATGCAAATTCCGATTGTGCGATTGGAATCGATCGAAATGACATGTTTGATAAATTTCGCCTTTGAAAGGAGGAGTAGGAGATGGTGACTAGGAGTGGAAACCACAGTGGACATGGCGCTAGCAAACACCAGGGCATGGGGTCTAAGACACACCCTGTTTTCACCCAGAGCTTCCGCAAGGAAGTTAGGACTTAGCCGCAGTGCTGTGTCCAGGTTGCGGCCCCTAGGGTTGCTGTCCACAGATGGAGAAGTACCAAACAAAAACCAGAAAGAATAGTCAGGATTCAGGCAGAGGTCGAGGCAGGTGGCAATTGGGCAAAAATGGTAGTCAGAGCAAAGAGTCGTGGCAGGCAGCGTACAGGCAAGGTCAGAATACAGGCAATGGTCATACACAAGATCAGAGACAGAAATAGGTGCACCCAGAAATGTAGCAAATCCTACAATCGGGCACCACTATTACTGATAGGCTCCCTTATATAGAAAGTGAGTCTGTCACATGACTGTGCCAGACAGCGTCATCAGCGCATGACCACATCGTGCGAGCTTGTGACGTCAGTGTGTACACAATGTGAACACTGAGGGAGAGAGGCAGCGTTCCCAGTGCTGCAGAGAGACTGGTGCTGGAGAAAGGGAGAGAGGGGAGTGGATTTCCTAACAATATGAAACGAAAGTATGAATCATTATATTACTAGAACATACAGATTGGCCGTAGTCATCTATAAAGGGTGTTTACTATTTTTATTTATGTTTCCAGAGCAAAGTATATACCGTTATCATAGTATTTTACTAATAATATATTGTGGTTGAAAATTGAAAAAGGATTATGTCAGGAAAATGAAACACAACTGCATCTCAGGTGACTTATGAAATCAGTACCTTTGAAAGAAACATGCTTTCCTACAGAACCGTTGGGCACACTCTTCACAAAGTCAAAATTTATGGCAGAGCTATTACTGCCAAGCCTCCCCTCACACAACATAACGATAAAGTGATACTGACAGGTAATTGAGCCCAATACTGCTCATACCACTAATGTTACTAAGATTTCAGTGTAAGAGTTGGCATCTGAAATGTATTACTTACATTGATATCATAGCAATATTATCACTATGAGCAGTGCAATCCCTAATTAACTGTCAGTTTGACTTTAAGAAATGAAAAGGGTGGTGTCATAACAGACTTAAATACTCAACTAAAGTTGACAAATTCCAGCAGCATCCTCTTCAGCTTCTTTAGTGTTCACCACTAGTCCTAAACTTGATATGAAGTGTGTTATGTGGTGAAAGTCATTGTTTCCTTTAACATTTTCTTCAGTGTGTTATGAGACAATGGTCGCCATATACCACATTTATATTTATTTTTATGTTTCCTTTATTTTGTCCATCACACATCCTCATAGGCCTACATATTGTCATATTTAGATTCAAAATTAGATTGCACTTGAGGGCAGGGTAATGATCCATGTTGTTCCTTTACATTGTATTGTGTTATTTTTTACCTTCCCATTACTATGTACAGTACCACAGATAACTACAGAAGATGTGAGCACTATATAACTCAATAGGAATACTTTTTTATCTGCTGCTTTTGCCAGTGAATATATATATATATATATTGCATTATTTAATGTTTGTATAAATAAATCTTCAATCTTTAGTAACCTACAGGTATTAAAACAAGCACATACTCTTAGTAATATGGTGGAAGACCTGAAAACTAACAACATGAATCAAGAAGACAAAATTAGAATCTTAAATACCAAGAACAAAGATCTGGTTAGTAAAGTTTTAGCATCTCATTGCAGTTGTTACATTGGGATCAAACTAGCTGAATCTTGTTTACAATTCACAGTATGATCAGCCATGTCTAGCTAGTGGACGACACATGTTTTAATTACATTTTTATTGAGGACATGATCATTTTAATAAGATTTGACCCCCAACATCGCATTGGACTTTGTTTAGCCGCATTGTAAAAGTTACCTTAATTTCAAGCAAAGGAAAGTACTTACTTTTCCCAAATATGATTTTTTGTTGCAGGTAAAAGAGAATCAGTCACTTATCAACCAAGTACAGGTCCTGCAGGAAGAGGTAACATTACTCTGATATTGCCTTACTTAATAGCTCCTATGTCAAATGTTACAGCCAACTGCTCTGGTTAGACTAATCAGTGTACTAACTGTAATCAGAATTGCTGCCAAGACCAGTCAGGTGACAGCAACAAGCAAACTGTCTCTGCTAAAGATTCAGGTGTAAAGTAGGATACTGTCAAAGGGAGATTCCAATTATACTGTCAAATGTAAATAGTTTTTTTGTACTTGTTGAGCCTACAGGCATAACTGATAATATCATAACCCAGAGGATTGGAAGAAATACCTGTAAGCAGCATCAGTCAACAACAAATGAGCATTAAATGAAACATTCTGGTTATATTTACTTAGGGCCAGGAGCTTTAAAAACACCTAACCACTACGATTAAGGCCCTCATTCACCATAGTGCGAAGTGAGCCGCGAAGCGTTCGGCTCACTTCGCATATAGTAATATGCGCATGCTGATGTCCTGCACGCGGACATCAGCATGCGCATTAAAGGGATTCCCCTCCCGGCGAAGAGACTCGAGTGCTGGAATGTCGCTGGAAAGTTATCTCTGCCCTCTACTATCAGACCCCAAACAATGGGAAGTAGTGTAATGCTAAACAAAGGTTTTAGGTTAATAATTTAAACCTTATAGAATCCTGTGAGTTTATAGATAAAGGCAGTATACTTCTAGCTCTTTTTAAATCTTTGATTGAAGTGTCTGCCAAAAATGGTCATCCCTTTATTTTCTGCAACTTTTTTTTTATTAAAAGTACCTTTAAATCTGCCAAAGAATCTGTAGAAGCAGTGGTACCGGTGGCGTCTATGGGGATGGATATAGGTATCAATATCGATATCCATGTGTATATCGATATCGATAAGTTACACTTAAAACATAACTCCAGACTACAAACACACTTTGCCCCATTGAAAGTAATGGATAACGCCACCCAGAGAGTGGCGATATATTAAGCAATAGAAATAGCCAAAAAAAAGAAACACTTATCTTAGTAAATAATGCAGAACAGTGTTAAATCCAGCGATATCGATATCGCCAAAACCCCATACCAAGCGATACACAGAGATATCCATTGCAGTAATGCCTTTGGGTGCTTTAATAAATGGGAGATAATATCAATATCGCTAAATCCAGTGCTAACCAAATTCGTTTTTATAGGGATAACCAATTCGACTTTAGTAAATG
>WMED01029140.1:0-10321 GCA_019650415.1 Pipa parva
TATGGATCCTGTTTTAATCGCTGTTTGAAATAAAAAATTTTTGCTTTTAACATTGGGTGTGCCGGAACCTTCTTGGCTTTAAACCAGCTGGATAGTCAAATGTAGGTCTGTGAGTAATGACAAATAAAGATTATGGCTGACTGGGTTACTTATCAGTGTAAACTGATTAGACAGTTTTCAGTGTAACTAAGGTCTGATAAACATCTTGTGGGGTCCATATGTAGCAGCCCTGGGAATCAGACGCAATTTCTACTGTAGTCAACAGTGGTAGGATTCGGCATGATGCAAATTCCACCAATTAAATGCAATGATATCATCGTCACAATTTTCCACTAACTGTAATTATACATCCCTTTCTATGTCACCATATCCCTAGGTCATGTTGTCATTTGGTCACAGTCTTTAGTGTCACTTTTGAGTGAACAGTTGCATTACACCATATCGGAGCCCTGCAATTAACCCCCTACTTCACCACTTTTATATGGTGAAATCAAACAATTCATGTCAACACTTGGTAAATAGCCAAAAGCCATGTGCAAGTGTATGCAAAGCAACGTGAAGATGTCCACAAAGTCTATGCGAAGTCCACAACCATTGTAAGCTTCTACATTGTTATCCAATAGAACACATCCCAGTGTATAATGAATAAGTGGAGTTGCACAAGTGGGGAGGAATGGACGCAGATTTGAACCTGTACACAACAGTTCAGACTTTTATGAATAAGCCCCATATTAACCTTCAGGCTTTTGAAAAAAAAAGACAGAATAAACTGCAGCTCTACCTGTAGATTATGAGGAATGTGATGGAATTGCGTGAATTCGCCAGAAGATAAAAACTTGAGATAAGGTTCCTTAACATTGAGCTCATTTGAATGTGTGAATGAATGTTTAAGGGTGTTATTTTCTAAAGTCCGATTTTAACTGTCGAATTCTTAAAAGTTGCGGCTGCAACAATATTCCCATAGTAAAGTCGCAATTGCGACAACATTCTCATTATAAAGATGTGACTGCGACAGTAGCAGTCTATTGCGATTGTGTTTTAGCTGGCGAATTCACACCTTTACGCGACAATTCGGACTTTAGAGAATAACCCCCTAAATTTTTATACAATTGTTTACACAACAACACATTTAAAAGTTCCCAAGAAAAGAAAAGGGTTTCCAGCAAATGTGAGATAACTCATTCAATGATTAGCTTCCTAGTCTTGAGTGACCATTCACTAGATAATTTTTATGCTGAAAATCAGAATTGATTGAGCCCTAATAATGTCCTTACAACAGGTTTTGACTATAAGACCTGCAATGTCCTCGTAGCCCTGGAACAACAATCTCCTGATATTGCACAAGGAGTACACTTAGATCGTATTGAAGAAGACATCGGTGCAGGGGATCAGGTAATATTTTTATTGTATTATTGTAGATGGTAAGCTAGTGGAAAGAATACCCATATGATAATTTTAACAACAGTTGTTTATTAGCATTTATTTAATATGTCCACATTTCTATATTGTAGGGCCTGATGTTTGGTTATGCAACAGATGAGACAGAGGAATGCATGCCTTTGACTATTGTCCTTGCTCACAAGCTAAATGCGAAACTGGCAGAGCTGAGGCGCAATGGGGAACTGGCATGGCTCAGACCTGATTCAAAAACACAAGTAAGTGTGGATACTTTTGTGTTCCTCTACAATGGGGAATGTTTTCTCTCCAAAGTAAGCAAGAAACATCAGTGCATCACACATGAAGTCCAACATTAAACTGAGATCCTGGAATGGGTCAGTCATAATCACATATTTTTGGCAAGAATAGTTCCAAACCAAAAAAAGCACAATGTGATATTAAACACAAATTATCAGCACGATATTTAACCTCCAAAGTATATACTAGAAAAACTAGTTTGATGATGTCAGATTTATTGGAATTTCTTAAAGCTATAAAACAGGTAGTGGGGCTTAGTTCAGCAAAGCAGGGCAAAATTTATTAAACTCGAAAAGACCGCTCTCGGTCTTTCCGAGTTTATCGAGCGAGATCTCGCATTGTTCTCACAAGATTTTTTCGATCTCGAGTTTTTTTCAATCTCAATTTTTCGATAAAAAGGTAGCCATACTACTAATGTAAAGTATGACTGCCTTTCCATCCAAAAATGTCACGAGAACAATGCAAGATCTTTAATACATTTCGCCCTTTAGTCTTTCTTACCCCTTCAAGTTGGTTCATGCTCAGCTTCACTAAGAACTTTACCCTACAGGTGAGTAAATGCCAGTACCTGATGCTGGTGATCTCACCAACTGCCTATTTAACACCCAGCAACAGGGTTAGAAAGTCTGAATGATAACGTGTGCCAGCATGCTAACAAAAATTATTGTTTTTAGATAAAAAAATTTTTTTTCACAGATGAGAGACATAAATAGAAGTTAACAGCCTCTCATCATATATTTATAACATTCATTCTTTGGATGCAAAGGTATTTAGCCAGCCTGGGAGCTTAGGTATGTGGGAATTATTCCCAACACCTAATATACAATGCATAGTTCCCAGGCACCAAGTATTATTTCAAAGTGCCTAGTCCACTTCAAATGCTAAAGACCCCGTAGCTCACTTGCAATAGAGAGTACCCAGTAACCTAGTTTTGTAATGAAAATCCAGTATCCAAGTTATAATGCAAAGTGCTGAGTTGTCAAATAATAAAAAATCCTATAACTCACCAGGAATGGATAATAGTTCAGTTGCAAATCACAGGCATCAGCTTGCAACACATTCCCCAGCTCACATACAATAAATCAATGTCTCAAGAGGCCACGTTAAAGTGAAAATTACCCAATACTATGTCCTGTTTCTGTCTATTCCACAACTGTTATCTTTTCCCACCAGTTATCGGTATATATTCTCAATTGTCAATTTGAAATTTGAAATAAGAGAAAAATCAGAATTATCGGCACTGGAAGATGAACATCTTCCATATTTTTAAACCAGTCAATGGAAATATAGAATTTACCTGAAGCAGACATGCGTTAAAACTGTTATTAGACAGTTAATACAATAGTTATTAGAAGCAACCTTCTTCACACATCTTTAATTAATTTCTTAAAAGTTACAAGCATTGTGCAAATGTAGCTTTTTATTGACTTAAACTGCAGCACTTACCCGTTAATGTCACCTTAAATTAACAGAACTGGAAATATTTGCGTTCTCTGACCTGTGACTGTATGGTTAGCCTTGACTGTATTGCTTACCTGTGAGCAGATTACAGCTGTTCTTTCACATCCGTCTTTTTGAATGGTAAACCTACATTGCTCTGCTGTACTCGAATAACCTCACACCTAAACTCTAACCTCACACCTAAACTCTAACCTCACACCTAAACTCTAACCTCACACCTAAACTCTAACCTCACACCTAAACTCTAACCTCACACCTAAACTCTAACCTCACACCTAAACTCTAACCTCACACCTAAACTCTAACCTCACACCTAAACTTGCTAATAGGAGCTTCCTGTTTGCCCTGCGAAGCCAAAGAATGTGCTGATACATCAGTTTTAATGCACTTTGTTTTCACAAAATAAAATACCATAATGTGCTACATGTGGAATGCAATACGCTACTGAGAAATAAAGTTAAAATACGCTAAAATATCTTATTTTCTTTGATGCATTGCATTAAGGTACAACAGTGTCAATGTACTGCAGTTAAACAATACCTGCTATTTAAAATTATGTTTCATCCATAAAACCATAGTAATAACCACTTTTACTGGTTATTATTAGTATTTATTTGGATTCTAAACAAAATTAACTACACAAAAGAATGCGTGTTTATTTATTATTCATATTTATATAGCTCCAACATCTTCTGCAGCACTTAACATCGATTAGCCGTTTGCTTCAGTCACTGCCCACGAGGAGCTTACAATCTTATTACACATCACAAACACAGACAGGCTCTGATAAAGGCCTATAAAGTCAGGCTTTGATTTAACTAGATAAAGAACAGGGAGACAACAAAACAAAAAGAAGAAATTGCCACAGTAGGTATAGCGCCACCTGGTGATGAATAAAAAAATAATGATATACCAAACATAAAAATGCACAAATAAAAAATATTAAAATGTTTATATATGAAAAAAAGATAAAATATGAGTCTTTGAATCATATAGAGTTCCAATAAATATAAGTTAAAAGTTCACTTGATGTTCCCTATGCTTGGACCACAAAGGTAATCTGCCAAGATACCTTATGGATATAGGTGGATAGGGATAGTTCTGATACCCAGAAACACTGTGGAAGCGATGGATGGAAATCTAAACAAAAAACAAAGGGAAGATCCCCTAGTGTCATACTGTATAAAAGAAATATATTTAAACCTACGCCAAACAGTGCAGTGAACAATAATGGTAAAAATTATATGATTTAAAAAAGTGTCTAATTGGTGAAGTGCTCTCTCAAATTGTGTCGGCAAAACTTTATCGATAAGGGGTGTTACTTCGCTATTTATGGTGCAGTGAAGGCAAATCATCCCAACGTGAATACATTTCACTGTATGTACAGTATACTGGATGTGAGCTTTGGTGTGGGACGAAGGAATACTGTGGAATGGTGGATCAATAATGTACTATTGGTGATAGGTAGTTATAAGATGACCTTTTGATTTAACTAGTAAGTATTGTTGTGTGACAGGAACCTAGAGTGCTCAGAGGAAGCCTACACAAGTATGGAGAGATTGCACAAACTCTATAGAGATAATGTCCAGGGTGGGACTCATAACCATAAAGCATGTGCTATGAATTAACCAGAAGCATGAAAACGAATGCAATAACATCTAAATCTAAAATTATGTTTCATATATTCCTGCAACCCAGGTAACTGTAAAATACATCCAGAAGAACGGAGCTGTTATTCCAGTCCGTGTACACACTATTGTCATTTCAGTACAACATGATGAAACCATCTCTCTGCCAGACATGAGGGAGGCCCTTAAACAGAAGGTCATTAAGGCCGTCGTCCCAGCCAAGTACCTGGATGATAAAACAATATATCATTTGCAGCCAAGTGGGCGTTTTGTCATTGGAGGACCACAGGTGAATAAAATGAACTCGCAATGATACAGTAACTCAGATCAGGTTTTATAACATGTTTTAGTTTATTTGTGTGCACTTTACTTATAACTTAAAATGTTGCACGGTGCTTAAATGATGTAAAAATCAAAGCAAATGGGAGGATTGACTGTTCCGTCAGATAGAACTTAAAGCCTTTCATTAATATGTAAACATAGCTACAAATTGCTACACTGAGCATTTTTATATATTTACATACTTTCTGTGATATGGTGGCAAAGCAAAGCTACCCTGAGCTCCTGCGGTTAGGTTTCTAGGGACTTATTGACTAAAGGGTGAATTCACCTGTTGAATTCACTTTGCAACAATTCGTGTTGCATTGCCAAAATAGTCACAAATTCCCTTCTTATTATTGACTAAGCAGAGAATACATTTGTCGAACAGGCAGATAGCGGTGAATACTGTCAATGCGCAGTGTGGTATAGTCAGTCGGAGAGGAGTCATGCGGAGTGAGGAAAATTCGACCAGTGAAGGGTAATGACGTCAGTGTCACACTGTCCCACTAACTATATTCTGTGAATATTCTATCTATTTCTATGTCACCTTGTGTCTTGGTCATGTTCTCACTTAGGAGGTAATTTAGCAAACTGCGAACTTACCGATCCTTCACTTGCTAGTGTGTAACAGTCTCAGCGAGTTGATACGAAGGATCGGGAGGTAAGTTCGCAGTTTGCTGAATTATCCCCTTAGTTGCAGTCACCACTGTAACTTTTGAATGAACAGTCACCTACACCGGAGCCCTGTCATCAACCCCACAATTCCCCAGTTTTAAGTGGCAAAGTCAAACAGGTGAATTCAGAGCAGTTCAGCTAGTTGCGTTTGCTCCTTCGACACACTCCACTGCTTAACTCCTTCGCTACGGAGCTAGATCAGAATCTAGTGTCATGGCCACTGCACCATAATCCGTACGGAGCCAGAGAAATCATGGTTCCGTATCATGGCGCAGCGCCATGATACGTACGCGGGTGGGGGTTCCGTGTCATGGTGCTGCGCCATGACACGGACGCGACTGGTATTTCTGTGTCATGGTGCAGCACCATGACACGTAGCGAAGGGGTTAATCAATAAGATAAGTACTTGTGCATGTGCACACTAAAGGGGGTTATTCACTAAGGTGCAAATTCGACTGTCGAATTCGCAAACGGCGGATTACCATAGCAAATCTGCAACAATTTCCCCATTGTAAAGCCGCAACAATTTTTTTAATGTTAAGATTGCTACAATTTTCCCATAATAAAGTCACAACTGCGACAATATTCTCATAATAAAGATGCGATTGGGACAGTAGCAGCCTATTGCGACTGTCTTTTTCTGGCGAATTCGCACCTAAATGCAACAGTTTGGACTTTAGTGAATAACCCCCTAAGTGATGTGAAATTCTCCGTAAGATCAGGATTAGCTTAGTCGCCCAAATTGATCATGTATTCAACACATTACAGAGTTTAGCCAATAACTGAATATGGGGAAATGACGAATAAATATGAATTCATAGCTCTGACTATTTGGACTTTAGTCAATAAGGCCCATGGTGCTATAGATTCCTGCAACTCCCTCCTTAGTTTTGAGCTAATTTAGTTCGAAATGTCTTTTTTTTTTTTATTACATCGTTCTTGCAAAGAATGTTGTTAATGTTTAAATTTAAATTCCTGATTCATATTGCTTTGTTTTTCTTCTTTCATGTTTGCAGCCATTTTGTATCTGTTATGTAAACAAATTCCTGATTCTGACAATCCTTTCCATAGAAGTGTAGATAATACATCTTAACGAAGTGCCCCAGATAGCCCAATTTGGCTGCAACCAGCAAAGAGAGAGAAACAACACAAACCAATAAAAAAATATGAGTCAACTTCCAAGATGCCATTTTTGAAGTATTCCATATATACTATACTAGAATATAATTTGGGTATAATTTAACAATGCCTATTACAAATGAAATTAACCTGTATATTTTAGACATTTTGTTGTTGTAATATGAGACATCCACATCATTCTGTTATTGTATGTTGTTAAACTTACTGAGAAGAACAAGCGAGGTGAAGCAATTTTTTATGTTTCAGGGAGATGCTGGCGTCACGGGCCGGAAAATCATTGTGGACACCTATGGGGGATGGGGTGCTCATGGAGGTGGTGCATTTTCAGGGAAAGATTATACTAAGGTGGATCGCTCAGCTGCCTATGCATCCCGTTGGGTGGCAAAATCACTGGTGCATGCTAAGCTTTGTAAACGTGTTTTGGTTCAGGTACGTCCCATTTATTTGTTGTAAACAAACCAAATGCATTTTTTTTACATTTTCAATGACTTGATATTTCGTATTACTACTGATTTTATCAGTTCACCTTTGCCAAAAATCTAGTATGCCATAGCAGAAAGGCTTAAATAAGCTCACAGACAATTGGTTTCTAGACATTGCTTTTGAAGTATTACCCAGTATTTCAGAGATACTATATAACAGCGATGGCGAACCTATGACACGTGTGCCAGAAAGGGCATGCAGAGCCCTCTCTGTGGGTGCACGCGCCGTCACTACCGCTGCCATATTTGATTCCCCCCAGCGAACAAGCGGTCCTTCAGACAGTTTTCAGGTTGGATCCGTTGCTTACACTGGGGCAGATGTGCTCCTCCCCCGACGCAGGCGTGATGACATCACTCATAAGCGCCGGCACTTCGGGGGACAGCGCTGGTGAGTGACATCACCTTTTCGGCACTCACTGTTGAAAAGATTTGCCATTACTGCTATATAATCATTAAACAGTACAGATGTTTAGTTTATCCCCTAATGAAATACTGTAAATAAGAAATAAATGAGTGGATATCCTTGTGGGCGAAATTTATTAAATTCGGTATTTTTACCGATCAATCGAAATTCCGATCGCACGATAGGAATTTCGATCGATTCCGATCGATTGATCGGAATTTGCATTCGATCTATCGGAATTTCGATCGATCGCTGATAAACTTAGCATAAAGGGAGGCAGGGCAATGTTCCATGGGAAAAAAATATGTAAATTAGCCTATCCAGAAGGAAAGGTAGATGTCTGCAGTTTTTGCATTGTTAAACATTGCAAGGCAAGTGAATGTTCTCTGCCAGTGAGAGCTAAAGCAATAGGGTGAGGTGTTATTAACAGACTTTGCCATCTTGAACACTGCAACATTTGTAGACATATTCCTTTCTTTCCGGGGTGGGTAATTTTGCTATACAGAAGAGGAACATTTTCATTAGTAGTTTGAGATATATTGAACCCCACTGCTCATTGTAAAGAAACACTTAGTTTATACCCTATTATTTTACAGTTGCATCCCCCTGCTAAGAATGACTTTAAAATTCTTTGGCAGTAAGTTTACTATTAGTGGCGCATGAACTGATAATTCTGTTTTACTGCTCTCTAAGGTATCTTACGCCATTGGTGTCGCCCACCCACTATCAGTTTCTCTCTTCACCTATGGTACCTCTGAGAGAAGCGAGAGAGAACTGCTGGATATAGTAAACAAGAACTTTGACCTGCGACCAGGAGTAATTGTCAGGTAAAACTATAAACAACTTCAGCTGTTGATATATCCTTTATCTCTAATATTATTTATCGGTTATGCAATGTTGTAGAGTGATTTATAGTTACTGCAAATTATATATGGGGCATATTCACAAAGAGTGAATTTGACACACACTACAAGACAATTCACCCGTTAGAGCAGCAAAGTAATTTGTCCATTGTCTCTAAACACTGTATTGTTGCAGGAATAAAGTAAGTTGCCATGAATTGCCATGTAACACGTTCAGGACATAGTCAGGAGAATAGTAGCAGATGTGATGTTAATGGTAATAATGTTACTATGACTATCTCTTACCACATTAATGACAACAATAGCCATGACCTTTCATAAGAAAGGAAGGGTAATGTCACCAGAGAATAGTCACAAAAATAACAGCAAATGTTTTTGTACAATCATTTTAGTGGTAGACAATTCCTAACACTTGTTGGTATTTTATCACCACGTGTTCCAAGCCTTGCATTGTAACTGGATTACTAATAAGGCACCTCCCCTAAGTCCCCATTTTTTCACTTTCATTCAATCTTGCAGGTAGATACCAGTGTGCCTTTGTTGAATTATCATTTCAACATGTGGAGGGCGAAATTTATTAAAGTCGGTAAAGTTACCGATATCGCAATATCTAACAGGTTTTTCCCCATAACATCGATATCGAAATTTCAGCCGTTCTCCTCATGAAATTAATGGTTCGGCTGAAATTTGATATTGCGATATCTGTAGTATCGATGTCGCGATATTGGTAAAATTCCGATATCGCAATATCGTGACATTGGTAAAAACCCATTCAATGTCACGATATCGGTGCTATCGCTTTTAATAAATTTTCCCCCCTCAGAAGTGTTGTCACATACTAGTATGTGGTGACACAAAGTGAATATTCAGACTGCGTAATGTTATAACTGTAAGACAATTCACCACAGAATAGAAAATAATGATATTTTATTGAATTTGTGAGGTTGGAGAAGTGGTGAATTGTTACAAATTCATGCAGCTATGGGGCAATTTATATTTTGGTAAATATGCCCCATACATACTATTCTTTCTAGAAGAAAGCCAGTAGTTTAGGTTTTCTTATTCTGATTTTATTGTGCTGCCTCGAGATC
Source organism: Pipa parva (assembly GCA_019650415.1). Taxonomy (NCBI): domain Eukaryota; kingdom Metazoa; phylum Chordata; class Amphibia; order Anura; family Pipidae; genus Pipa; species Pipa parva. The sequence continues at coordinate 9,760 of WMED01029140.1, forward strand.
AGTAGCTGCTTTACTGAGATTAATATTCTAACAAATAAAACATAATGTCATTTTGATAATTATGTTTTTTTTTTCTCTATATATTCTGACTTTTATCACAAGATTTTCGATCGATATTTACCAACAGAAACTTTCGAGTTTTTCAATCTCGATTTTTTTCGATAAAAAGGTAGCCGTACTACTAATGTAAAGCATGGCTACCTTTCCTTTGAAAAATTCGATATAAAAACTTGTTTGAAAAGTTTTGGTCGGTAAATATAGATCGAAAATATTGAGTGATTTTTACCCCACGAACAGCCAAGATGTTCTCGGGATAAAGGAATTAATTATTCCATCTGTGTAGCAGTACACAGCTCCTTCTGTGTTTACCTCCTAGTTGGAATATTTTGCCACTGACACAAGAGTGTCTCAGGAAGGTCAAAATTTATAGTTAATGAATTACCATGGGCAGTTACAATTCTTACAGCTAATGATGTATGCAGTCAGTAGCAAGCACTGATATTGGGCATGAGAGAGAGACCAAATCCATATAAAAATAAAATCAATATTTCAGCCCTTTCTT